>VYZT01008394.1:0-56888 GCA_013400735.1 Pomatostomus ruficeps | reverse complement strand
GGGGGGGGGGGGGAGGATAGGGTAGGGGGCGGCTGTTGTTTGTATTCATAATCCTTTGCGATCTTTCTAGTTTTCTCTTACAGCACTTTGAAATCACTTCTGTTTCAGAGGTAATACTCTAGAAGTAATTGTACATATTGCATTTATTTGAAGATCCCCTTTCATTTTCAAGCCTTTGTGCCAGGTTCTTAGCCTGTGTAAACTGGTGTGTCTCCATTGTTTCCAGTGTGAGCCTGGACCTTACTCAGATGTGCTTTAGAGTGATGGGCTTAATGTGGGATAAGTAACTCAACGGCACAACCTTGCCAAAAAACAGAGGAGGCATATGATTTGTACTTTCAGTATAAGGAAAGTGTTCTTTATACACTGCTGTTATTTTTTATTTCTTGTTTTGTATCAGTTTTGTGCTAAAGACTGCAGCAGAATTGCTCCTGATTTACATCATGCATGTGGGAGGGGAAGCAAACCCTATTTCTTCAAATATGTCTCTGCCAGTTACAAGGATTATAATAACTGTATTTACTATTCTGTAGAATTACTGAGAGGCTATAAAAATTGAAGTAAAGTGTGAATGGCCACCATAATCTGCAGAGAAATGCACAAAAAGTCTTTCAGGAAAATAGTAGTGTTTTATAAAAGACCTATCATATGATATAACAACTTTCAAAAATTACTTCAATGCATAGCTTTTTCTGCTGTAGTTACCTGTTTTATAGTGGTGTTCCACTGTCATATCTATGTCTTTCAGGTGCTGATAAGTATCTGTGTGGCTAAATGTTGTCATTTTAATTTCTTTTCATTTAAAAATAGAAGCGTTTCTTTGTATTCAAGAAGTAATCTGGTAGATATTACGTCCTGGTTCCGACTCAGACAGGG
This sequence comes from Pomatostomus ruficeps, assembly GCA_013400735.1. NCBI lineage: Eukaryota > Metazoa > Chordata > Aves > Passeriformes > Timaliidae > Pomatostomus > Pomatostomus ruficeps. The sequence continues at coordinate 56,012 of VYZT01008394.1, read as the reverse complement.
TTAATTTTTTTGCAGTAGCCTGGAGGGGACATGGCTAGGACCTGGAGGTTATTCTATACCACCTCACATCATTGCCAGGGGTGGAGGAAAAGGACTCTCCTCCAGAGAGAAGGGGCTCCTTCCCTTTGGGGTAGTGTGGCACCAGTCCCAAGCGCGAGAGAGCAGTGGGGTAGCCTTGGTTCCAAGTCAGAGGGAGCATGGCATTGTGGCTGTGATCTGGTGGGGCTGGGGTGAGCATTTTGCATGTGAAGCACTCTCTCTTTAGCACACTGTTATTATTGATACTGTTGCTGTTACTGTTCCTTTCCTTATCTCATTGCTGTTTCCAGTAAATTGTTCTTATCTCAACCCTTGAGTTTTGCCTTTTCTGCCTCTAATTCTCCTCTCCCTATAGGGGGAAGGGAGAAGGGGAGAGGGAACAAGCCGAGCAAGTGGCAGCATGGTTTTGAGAGTCTCAGTGGGAGATCTAAATTGGGGAGTATGATTCCTAAACCACAACAAAAGAACTTAAAGCTCAGCTGCTTTCCATGGTCTCAGTGGTGGTAGTGTTCAGTTTATATACGTAAAAGTTATCACCACAGAGAGTTTTAGATCTTTTTCTAATATCTTAGAGGTCATGAATGTAAAACCTATGCAGCAAAACTGCATCCCTGGACATTACTGTAATTTAAGTGAGATTTATTTTACTTTGTATCCACTTATGGAGGTGTGAAAGACATATTAGTGATTATAGACAATATCTAGATTAAATCTTGAAAAAATCAAGCACTTGTAGTGCTAACTTGTAGAATTTAGGAAGTACTGATGGTTTATACAACTTGAGGAAAAGCTTTAAAAAGGAAACAGATGAGCACATATTTTAAAAAAAGAAGTTGTCCCTGTTCTGGTCATGTCAGACAAGGGCCTGGGAACAGCTCAGGCTTAGCCTTCGGATTAACCTTTAGATATTACCTAAGAAAAAAATAGCTTATTAAATACCGTTGGCAACACTTTTTATAGCATGCATATACTATGTGGACTGTCTTCTGTATAAGATGGGAAGTAAAAAAGCCAAATCCCTGGAGACATGTTCATAAACAAGATTTTCTTCTTGTTCTAACAAGGAGTTCATTGTTCAGTGTCATCAAAACACATTTTCTTGATTCTTTAAAACTTTTATCTTCTCTAACTTCTGCCTTCTTTATCCCAGCAACATATAAACAAACAGTCTAGGCAAAAGTGAAGAGAACAACAGTTGTTACATTACTGTGAATAAAATACCCTTTCTCTAATGTTAACTCATTAAGTGTGTTAACTGCAAGAAGATTTGTTTTTAATTATCAGTTCTGTTTGTAAGGGGATTTTGACATAAAATGGCAATAATGTTGGTTTTCAGCTGTTTTAATCCATGAAAGTGGAGGTTTTTGACTGACACCTTTTACTTTCTTAAAATAAACACATTTAAATGTTGAATTCAGTAATCCTAAGGACAGTCTGTAATTAGTCTTCTAGCATTTAATAATAATTTCAGTTGTTGCAGTGTGCTTTTAGCCAGATTTCTGTTTTTCCCATGGCCAGGCACTGCTGTCCCCTCCTCGCCCTTGGTATCTGGTTTCCCCCTCCCCTGGAGGGCTCTGTATTTCAATCCTATACAAAGCCCGCCAAATTCAAACCCCTCACTCTTACCTCATAGGATGTTTGTACCCTCCCCTGCCCCTTCATGCTGGTATTTATGTAACTCTAACACGCTGTGCCAGCTCTTCCCTAGCATGATCCTGGTGCCGAATAAACCATCTGGGAAAGCCCCTCCACTTTGTCTCTCCTTCCTCGGCGTGCCTGTACCATCGGTGGGTTGGGTGAAACCTTGCTGGAGCTTTGCCAGCTCTCCTGTGCCTTCGGAGCAGCCCGGCCAGCTCCTGGAACCGCGAGTGAACGCCTGGTGTCTCCGCCAAAGGCATTGCGGCATTCAGTTGTAAATGGGAATCCATATTATGTGTAATACAGAATTCAGGAAAAAATCATTGAGATGGAAGTATAGGTGGCACAAGTTCAGGAAAAGCTGCTAGTCGCTTTCAGGGTTTCATTGAACCCCTTCAGGTGGATTCTGCTTCTGAAAACCAAGGAAATTTTGTGTAAGGGGAACTGTATCTTGCTCCACTGCCTCTCCATGATCTTTCACTGTTTTGCTCTTCCTAACTGAAGCATTGTCATATACCATTGCCTGTCTGAGCAAAGAACACTGAAATCTATTTGTATCATTTGTACATAAATATGTCATTAAGATTATTAGGAGTTATGTATACATTGGGAAAACATATCATAATGACCTACGAATCCCTTGGATTACAGCCATAATTCTTACTGGTGCCACTAGAAGTCTGAGACATTGGCCTTGTCTGTAATAGAAAATTAAACCAGCTGGCAGCGATTGTGCCTGTGCTATTGCAGACACTATGACATAAAACACTGCAAGATGAAAATGTTTGGAAAATAAAACAAATTCAAAGAAATATTAAATTCTGGAAGGGGTAAATTGACAATGAATTGCAGCAAGATTTAGCTGTGTGAATCCAATTGGTGTTAAAAAATGTCACACAGTGAAAACCTTCATGCTGCTTTGAAAATGTGTTTCTGAGAAACTACCTTTGCAGGATAATGTTGTTTCAACTTTTACAGGAAGTGGAAATTTTTGGGACCTAGAAGTATAAACAAACACAAAGAACCCTAAATACTGAGATGGTGAATGAGATTTTCAAAGTGGTGAAGGGGCAGTTGATGGAAGGTGTGTGACTAAGTCCCTTCATGGCTTTGACAGTCTCATTTCTTGTGTTTATCCTTGGGCTCCTCTGCACTGTGTTCTTTCTGTAGGTTCTGATTTAGAAGGGTATGGATTACCCAGTTACAGCTAGTGTAAAATAGGCTGTTCCCTATTTAACCTGTTACTTTCCAAATAATTGAAGTGTCAGCAGGCCACACTGGAAAATTATTCCAATGGAAACACAACTTCTATGTACTAATGTTTTGACTAGTGATTGTTTGGGAAACGCAGTTGGTCATTTTAACAGACTAATCCCTTTCAACATTCAGAAGATTTATGTTTATGATTGTCCTTAACATTAATTATATTGATGTATGTAAGTCCTTACACTTGGAGATGAGACTGTATCCGTAAGAATGAATGATAATGTTTCATCATTTGTTACTGGACATCATGGAATTTCAGCAGTTATGTGGGGAAGTGATATATGTATATATCATGGATAGATTTTCATCTCATTTTTAGATACTTTATAGAGCTGGACACTCTATGACTTTGACTCTCGATGCTTGTATGTTAGAACTGACAGATACCAGTTATTCAGTTAACAGCTCAGGGATTCAAGGGAATTGATAAATTTGAGAAAGTAAAATCTTTGAACTGGTAAATTGCTGCATCTTTTTATGTTGATCACCAGCCCACTAGTCTGGAGATGAAGCATCTGTCCACTGATAAAAGAGGAGGAAGTTGAGGGGATGCCTATTGTACTAGCAAGGATGGAGAAAGCTTGGGATTTTAGCCCCAAACAATGCCCTGGTTGCAGGATGTTGCACTTTCTGTTATAGCAACCGAGGTGGGAATGGTATTTTCCTCTGACAACTCAAATGACATCCCCAAAATGTGTAACCATTGCTGGTGGCTGTACCTAACAGGCGGATATGTTTGTTGTGTGGTGTATGGTTGCATTTAACCTTAACATCAGAAGTAATACACTGCATCCAGTAGAACTACTTGAGTTAAATATTCACAATCAAAAAAATATATGATGTTATATAATTTTTAGGGTCTCTCTCATCAGGGATAAGAAAGCAAAAACTAACATTGTTTTCCACTTTGTGTTTTTGTTTTATTTTCAAAATTGTTGGGAGTTATCTGTTAGTAAGACACATATTCTGAGCTCCTCAGCACTGTAGGGTTTAACCTCTCCATGCACTAGAAATTCAGCTTCAGTAGTGAAATCGCCTCCTGCCGAAGCTGCATGTAAGACTTCTTTCTGTTCATTGTTCCAAAGTTAGAAATTCAAAACTTGAACTTTCAGAGCCCTCTGAAATTTCTGAACTGGGTAACTTTCTGAAAGGAATCATGCAGCTCTTGCTTAGTTTTAGGCTCCATCCACCACAGCAGACTATTTTTTTTACAATTCCTGGCTGCTCTATAACTGATGGTAAATTGTCATATAAAAATTTAATGATTATTTATAGTGATGAAGAGTTTTCAATGATAACATGACAATTAATACACTGAAAATTGTGAATTGTATAGCTGTTCTTTCTATCTATAAGACTAGTAAGTTTTGTAAATAGTTATTTTAAGAACATTCAGATATGTTGCTGATCTGTGTCTATTTCAAGATCTGCAATAGTGTACCTAGACCTGATTCTTGGCACTAAGAAACAAATATTATGGTTTGGAAAGTCACTGGAATTCAGCATAATATTGTTGGATCTAAATGGCCTTTGGGTAGGACTTGCAGAATTTGGACACTTTGTAGGTTTATTTTTGGAGATCATATGGGATCAATTTCACTTGCAGTTGTTTAGGTGGTGTTTAAATCTTGCTAATTTTGTGAAGTTTGGATCTGAAATAAAAACTTGTAAGACTAGGTAATCTTAGCTCGTGTTTTCAATCTGTATCTTACTTGCATATTATAGGTACAGAGGCCCTTTTAGTTTTAGGGCTAATCTGGTAAATTGACAAATAAGTAATAAAATCACAATTCCTTAATTTTTCGGGTAAAAGTGTTGCATTTTGGACCCCTTATGATATCCAAATTACTTTTCACATAAATAAATGAATTTAATTGTTTAGATGACCAAAGAGAGAGTGACACCAGTCACATCAATCATTGGCTCTGATGTTGTGAATGGAGGTTTTGTACTTCACTTGATTAGAACTGGAGTAAATGAATGCCTTCCATACTTGCTAAGATGATCACTTCTGGGATGTGCTCGGTGAAGTGGAGAGGCAAAGGACCCAGGATGCAACACGGCAGCAATTCTGATTGAATACTAGAAAAAAAATCATACTGAGATTATTGGATCATGTTTTTGAATGAAGTTTTGGAAACTCCATCCTTGAACAAATTCAAATCGAGCTGAACATAGCTCTCAAAAACCTGATCTAACTGAAGTTTATCTGATGCCAAATTTGGCCCTGCTATGAATAAAGGTTTTACCAGATGAACTTTAAAGACTCCTTGCAACTTAGGTTATCCTGTGATTATGTGATCTTACCAGAGCATAAGGAATAAGGGTCTTCAATTCTTTATTAGGAAGGTATTTAAAAAACACAGTAATTTAAGTTATTTTGAAATAATTAGTTTCTCAATTTGTTTTGTTTATAATGCTGTGGAAATAGGCTTGATATGGCAGTAACAGTTCTAGTATTCAGTAGTATCTCTTGGTGTCAGACTTCGTTGTTTAAGTAAATGAGAAGTACCTGTGATGGACTTGAGATTTATTATTTCATAAGTAACAATGCTGTGATACAATGTAGTAGGTCTTTTGAACTCATTAATATTGAAGTAAAATATATTTCATTCAGCCAGTCTTGTAATTAATTGCTAAGCAGTCATTTTGGGGCAAAAAGCCTATTACTTGTTTTTGTCCAGGGAAATGCACTGCACATTTTTGGTTCTAGATGACTATAAAGGAGCAGTAGTAAGTGGCTGTGTGGTTCAAAAAACTGATGATATGATACAGAGTTTTTCACCTCTAGGTCATGTTTTGAAATTCAATGCAGGTTAGATAAGGGCAAATGTCATTATGAAGTGTTTATCTTAAATGAAACTGGTCTTGCTATAACGTCAGTATAAAAATGTCATCACTATATTAGTGCTAATTTCCACCTTTTATGTTGTACAAGAAGGGTGAGGGTTGGTGAGCATGGTACTGTGAAGACCAAAGTGATGTTTTTGCCAAAGTTTCCTTCAGGTCAACTTAGCAGGAGTGCTAGCAGAAAAGTGCAATGAAGTCTGCACCATTGCCTTAGCTCATAGTGGACATGGTATCTTTGTCAGCTTTTTAACTGACATGAAATAAAAATGAAAAATAATGTTAATTGCATTGTTTTTGTGTAAATTTAATCTTTTTCATTGGTCAGAAAGAAGAACAATTCTTATTGCTTTTTATTTAGTACTATTTGTCTTGAAAATAAAATATGGGCAGCAGAAAATGGAAAGCATCTCACTTTGAATCTCCAAGCAGCTCAGTTTTGTCTAAGATGAAACAATTTTTTTCTCATCTCTCATGAGCAGTTAATGCATACCTTCCTAAAGGGTATGTCAGCAGGTTTGGGATCAGACAGTCCCACGCTGAGTGAGACTTGCGATTCCTTGACACAGCTGTGCCAGCAGCACTATGACAGGTTTTACTGTGTCATGGTCTTTTTTTTTTCCTTCCATGTGAGACCAGTGAAATCGTTGTAGTCTTGCTATGGACCTGTGCCTTTGGTAGGTCTGTAAAGGACAGTGGTAAGCAGGATTATCACTGTACTCTGATCTCAGGAACATACAGAGTGCTTAAAACCCTGGTAATGAAATGGTAGTAAAAGATTTTATTTTAGACCTTTTACTTTTTACTATACTTCCTTATCATCTTGTCTTTCTTCAAGCACAGCCCTATCTTGCATGTAATCTCAACTCAGATGGATTTTTTAATGCTGTGGTGATTTGGGACTTGTTCTTACAAGTTGCTGAATGCCCTACAGCTCTCATTAAAGTTGCTGAAAGTCATTCTTTTACATATAGGCTCTTTATAATGATAGGTTCAAGCAAAGGCAGCAGTGAACCCCTTGCACCTGGTGAATGCCAGTAGTACAGTAAAAGAATAGGAAAAGGGAAAATTTTCTACTTAATACAACAGCTAGTTTTGACCAGACAGATATCCCTTACAGAAATGAATGCTACAAAGAAATAAAATTAAAATTTCTCTGAAGTGCAGAACGAAGATATTTGTAAACCAATTATTTATGTTGAGAGCTAATCTTGAACAATCACACTTGCTTCTTCCACCTTCCAGGTCTTTCCAAACGGGGTTGGTAGGTTGATAGAAAGGTGGGGGTTTTTAGTTTTTTTTTGTTCATTTTTTTGTTTTTCATCAGTGCCTAAGTTTTGGCTGAGAGTAGGTATAACTATATATAAAGGGTATATGCTTGACGATGAGCCAAATGGTATTCCCTGAGAAGGGTTTTGACACCCACCGAAGAAACTACAGATATAGCAAAGTAGAATAATACTTAGGAGATGAAGCATGAGCAGAAAGATCCTGAAATGCTTTTATAGATAAGCAGATTATGTGGGAGCATGGGATGAAAAGTATAGAAAGGTACGTTTAGATGAGTGTTAAAAAAGTGGGATGTGGAAGCCCTCTTCATCAGAGAGATGAAAGTGGTCTCTTTGTGTGGGAGGAATTCCTGCCTAAGGTTTCGCTGAAAACAAGATCTTAAGGAAAATGTTTTTATTTATCTTTTCTAAGATACTGTTACTAAGCCAGTTTCTCACTGTTCTGCTGTAAAGTTACTGTGTTAGTGTCAGACCCTTTGAATAAAAAATGTCCGGGGAGCAAAATCATATGATGATGATATTTTCTAGGGAGATTGTAATATCTGGCATGTTTCTCATCCAACTCTAGTTTTTGCTTTTGGTTGAGCCTTGAATACTCTGTGTTGTCCTGGGAATCCTGCGACTTCACTGCCCTGTTGGTAGTTCCTGGAATCTTCTGTGAGCAAAGTGCTTCTGAAGCTTAGGAGTGTGCAAGTGAAGCTCAGCACAGTGGAAATGAGTAGACATGAAAATCGGTATCAGCTGATATTGTGCATACCTGGAAAACAAAGGCACAAACAAACAAAAAACCCCCAAAAAACCTCCCAGTTAAGTGCAGCTTCTTAGATGGACTGAAAAGAGCCCATATCTAAATGCATTTTGGAAACAGAATTCTGTTAAAACGAAGTGCATAGAGAAACATTATTCTGGAAGTTTAGTCTCCACAAGCAATGAATAAAAAGCTGAAGAATTCTAAAACTGGAAACTGTAGTGTATTATAACACAGGAATAACATCACAAAAATACACAGTTTTGTCTCTGCTGGTGAGCTGTTTATTCTTCCTGCTAAAAGCTTGCTGTATCTTTCTATTGCAGAGTAGCAGGGTGTTTAATTTCTCTAATAAGTATTTGTCTTATGAATTAAGTACACATCACTAGGGTAAGTGTGTTTATATTTTGACTGGAACAGAAGTCTTGCTGCTCCTACTGATTGATTAATTTGCATCATAGGAACCTGGAAAGCCTCTCTGTTCTCTAATGCAGATGGAGCTACTCAGAATACTGAAGAAAGATGGTCTTTTCATGGATATCCCCTGAGCTATTGAAGATTCTTTAACAAGACTATAGTCAGTTGCCGTGATGGCGCTGGCAGAGGCACCGGGCGTCCGCCTGCGGTTTCAGGGGTGCGGGAGGGCTGGTGAAGGTCCGGCAGGGGTTCGCCTAATCCACCGATGTTACAGGCACGCCGAGGAAGGAAAGACAAACGGAGGGGCTCCTCAGATGGTTTATTTGGCATCAGGGTTGTGCCAGGGAAGCACTGGCACGGTGTGTTACAGTTACATATATACCAACTCGAGGGGGCGGGGGAGGGTACAAACAGCCTATGACGTAGGAGTGAGGGGGTTGAAATTGGCGGGCTTTGTATAGGATTGCGCAATACAAAGCCCTCCAGGGGGGAAACCAGATACGGGGCGGGGGGGTTGGGGAACTGGGGATACAGCAGTGCCTGGCCATGAGAAAACTGAAAGCTGGCCATTAGCACACTGCAACAGTCAGTGAGCTGTACATTTGTAAAATACCTGTTTTAGTGTACCCACCAGCATGGGCATTCAGGAAGCCTAAAAAATGCCCGAATTTGGAAGGCATTTTTGCCAATTACCTTTGTTTCCAGTTCTTAATGTTGGTTAGAGTCACAGAGTTGTGCTCAGCCTCATCCTCCTTCTGATAAACCATTTCTGTTCACATCAAGAGGAAACTCTTGGCTCCAGTGCCTAGCTGTGAAATGATACACTGTTTTCATTTTCTTTTTTTTTTTTTCTGGAGCCAGATGATTTGTTCCCAACTCTCCTTCCAGGTATTTCAGAACAACTTCCAAATTCTGAGCTTCATCTGTTTATCATAGTAAGATTCAGGGCCTGTTTCCCAAACCAGTCAAGACTGTTAAAATTTACTTGTGACTGTAAATGGGCCCCATACATTGTTCTTATCTGAGTGATTTGCCACTGTACAACTTAAGTTTTCTTTTAGTGTAAGCCACAGTTATTAGAGGTTCTTCACATGATGTTGGTTGCACAGCATTATGAAAAGGTCTGGTTAGTTCAGAAAAGAAGGGAATGGGAACAAATGATAACAGATAGATGAACTAGTAGTGTCATTTACTATAATGCAGTTACTAGAGCACTTGCAGTGGGAGTGTTCGGAGGGACTAAAAAAAAATGCTTCCAAGCCTGGATTTACAGTGAAAAATTAGACATACGAATGGCAGTAGCCTATATCCAGACTTCTTTCAAATGCCAGAAATGAGTTTACGTATACTGAAATATATTAGATGTCATGAATGGCTTTAACTCATATATTCTTGTATATATACTAATGTATTATTTAGTCATAGTGGTTTGATGAAAGCCAAAGGTTACTGAGTTCTGCCAGAAGTAACCACAAAGTGCCAAAGTTTATTTAAATTGGATTAAATTATGAAGCCCATCGTTTCTCTAATATATTTTTTCCATGAGTTAGGCATCATGAAGATAAGTGTGTTTGCATTTTAATTGTAACCAGTTACATTTGTTAATCTGTACAACTGTAATCAGTTGAATGCACTGATGACTCTTTCAAGGTGTAGCCTGTGCAGCTGAGATGTGGTGTGCTGCCTTGCTCAGTGGTAGTGCAGGGTGTGAAACAGCCTCACCAGGATGATACTGACACCCATCACATAGGTACATGAACTTTACTGCTTGTTCTTTTGTGGAACAGGTACTAAATCTGTATCCACCCCGATCTGCTTAAATTTTCTACACACCCTGCATTTTTGAAAGAAGTGTAATGCATGATGGTTGGAGAGCAATACTGCCTGTATCCTCTTCTGGTCACTTTTAACAAGCCTTGATCATCTGGGGTGGGGGAGAAGGTGATGTCAAGTAATTTCATTGCAATTTTTGTATCCATGAAAGGTTCCAGGTTGCAGTGTTTAAGTCAGTTTGTGATACTTACTTCCATTGAAAGCTGAGGAACTGTTTCTGCAGTGCCTTGTGGCCAAGAGGGTGTCAGGTTAACCCAATATCTCACTGAGCTACTGAGATTCTGGCATATTCATTGTGGATGTATTAATTTAATTGTTTATTATTTAGCTTTATTATATAATTGGTTCTCTTGGCTTATCTGACCAGTGAAAATCTTGGTCACATGAATCTCATTAGTTTTCTGTGAGATTTCTAGTCTGGTCTGTATTTGGTCCACATGCCAGTCATGCTGGAGGGCTCCAGTACTGCTGGGGTTTCACTGTGTGTATTCAGCTGTTGAGAAGCTGAAGTCAATAATGCTCTGAGTTCAGGGCTGGGTTTGCCCTTTCAGAGATAATTTGAAGCACACTGCAGCTGAAGTTGGCTCTGGATTAGGATGCGTATCTGAGATACAACCTGCCTCAAGCACTTACAAACCAAAGCAGGCAATGAAATCAGAAAAAAAGGCGTGCAAATGGTTGGCTTTACGCTCTACAGAAAGTCTCTGGAATTGTAGTTCAGGCTGGTTTCATGCTTGGTGATTCTTCATGTTTCTGCACACAGTTAGCATAATTCCCTTTTTTTTATATTGGCCACATGTGACTGTGAGCATATTAACACTTTGATAGGCAAGTTCACTGTATTTGGGTGAGCTCATAATTTGGAGAACACATTTCTTTTCGATTGTGTACTGCTTGCAAAGTGGTTTAGAAGTGCTAAAATAAATCGCAAGACAAAAATCTCTTTCTGTTTCAGGAGGAATGTAGTAAGTATGGATTCTCTTCTGGAAAGATTATTTTCAGGAGCTGACAGATTTGAGTTGATCCCTACACAATTAGCTGTCCTGCCCAATGAGACATGCAAATACCTACGTCTGCACTGTCTGCATGCTTATTTGGGTATTCCCCCTTGTTTTGTCACCTCTGGCTACAGGCACTTGGGGAAGACAAGAGTCAGTCTCTTAAGGACATTCTGGAGAACAGGAAAATAAACAAGTATCCCCAAAATACTAGAACTGATCATCTGCATACAGGGAAGGGACAGTTTTAAGTCAGGGAGCAGCTTTGTTTCTGCTGATAGAAGCACTGTTCAATTTGTACTAAAAGGCCTGTGAGTTCATGGTTTTCTTATTATGGTGCTTTATCAACTCATTTGCTCAATCCAATTTTTAGTGACTGGAATTGGCTAAAAAATTACAGGATATTCACTGCCATAGGAAGAAGAAATCCGAATCTCCTGGGTGGTAAACCTTAGTTGTTGCATTTTCTCTGAGTGATGAATGCACATCGAATCCCAACTATCTAGGCAGAAGAGTAATTTCCAAGGCAGCCCATTCACATTCAATTCTCTTCCTCTAAAAGTAAAGCAATAAATCATGCTAGTGTTTAAAGGTAATCTCTGTGACTTTAAAGAACATAAACTATCAGAGGCACACCAGTCTGACTGTGCTAAATGCTGAGCACCTCCTCTCTCTGAGTGAGTAACCTCATCTCCCATAGAGAACAGCAGGAGCTACAGATACTGGCATCCTCACTTGGTGGCATCACTGCTCAGAGGGATCGAGCTGTAACTGAGGCAGCTGTGCTGCTCACTGGGCTTGGTAAGTGCAAGCAGTATTAGAGGGTGCCATTAGATGAAGTCACTGAACCATTAGGAAGCCTGCAAAAATGAGTACCCTCTTCTAATCTGAAAAGTACTGTGGTTGACAATATACCCACTGGACATCCTCAAGGGAAGATTTCTTTCACATGTGCTGACTCTATTAGTGTTGCCAGCCAGCATTTCACCAGCATGAGACTTAGCCTTGTAACATTTCACGGATCCCTACATCATGCTGGCTAGTGCTGGTCATATATTATTAATATGCTCACATTTTTTGCTAGACTAAAAGTATATTATTTTCTTATTAAATCTTGCATTTCAGATGCTTTCAAGGTCTGTTCTGCTCTCATTCTGTTAATTGGAAAAAAAAGCTTTTCAAATACCAGAAGTTAATGTATGCTGGTATCTGAATAAGCAAGAAAATACATCAGATTTTGAGGCCATTTTCTTATATAATGATGTTTTTAAGCCTGCTATGTTGTTTTAATAAACATATGTTTTAATAAAATATGTCCTTTTTTCCTATGTGAGTGCATATTCATACACAATTCCAGTTTTGCATTAGAAATATTGGCTGCATGACAATGTGAGACTTTCTCCTACAATGGTTATTTGGCATGCACAAAGAATTCAAAGATCTCTTAGGTTAGAGAAGTAGTATTGTGTTTGCTTACACAAGCTGATAGAGGCAGTCACATATTTATTCTGCTTGGAGGTGGCCAGAGAAAAACCAGTGTGCACCTAGGAACTGTGAAGTTGGTTAGCATGGTGTGGTGCCTTGCTTAATGACCCTGTGGGGAATATCATAGCTCAGGCACAGTACAGTGTTAGTGCATCCCAAAGGGTTCTGGACAGAAACTGGTCTGTACCTGGATGAGCTGGAGCACAGGCAAAGCAATTGGACCTGCTCTGGAAAGATATATATGTCAACTAGTATAAAAAGAGGAGAGTTATCAAAATGTGAGGACACACCTTCTTTGAAATGCTCAGGCTGTTGTGCCAAGAGACACTGGGAGAGCTGACAGGGCCCACCAGTTACTGCTTTGTTGGATTCTGGCTTATTGCTTTGATGGGAACCTGACTTGTTCATCCCAGTCAGCTTTATGTGTTGTGGTGGTTATTCTTGGGCAGCAGAATGGAATGGGCCATGTGAATCCATAATGTTGTGGTAATGAGGTTTGAGGATGAGGTGAAAGGTAAGCATGAAGAGAAGTATCATGGCAGAGAAGTGCACCAACAGAACCTCAGTGCTGCATTAATAACCTGCTACTAACAGCTGGAGTCATCTGGAATGCTTTTGCCTTTGCTTCCCCATGACTGAGGCTCAGCACAGGGGCAGATTCTCAGAACTTCTCAGAACTGGGTTGGAAATTGCATCATACTTTCTAGAGTTCCCCTGCAAATCTCTTGCCATTTTGATTTCTGGAGTTCTGTTTCCTAAAACTGTACACAGGACCTATTGGTAGACTAAAATTTCCCCTAATTATTCAGCTGATGTAGGCCTAATTTTAAGTGCACCATTTTTATTCTGCTAATTTTCAGATTAATTTTTACTTTACCAATAATAATCCTAACACAGGCATTGAATCTTACCAATAACCCCTCCTGCTTAGTTAATCTATTTATTTCTGTCCTCCTTGCAAGTTATTTTTAATCTTTAAGGAACTTTGAACTATTTCTCACGGCTATGCTCAAAAGTGTAGCCTTTTACTGCCATTGCTGCTAGTAGACTTTGCTTGAGGCCATAGAGAAGTTGGGACAAAGCCAGGGAAAAAGCTCAGGCTCACGTCTTACGCACAAGGTAACCATTCATCTTTTATAAGCCTTTCTTGTCTGATGTTTTCAAATTCTCAGAAAAGATGGCCTGGAAATTGAAGTGTTCATGATTTTTCATAGCACAAAGATGGATTTTTACTTTGGAAATGTTGGACATGTCATGCTGATCTGTTTACAAGCAGCAAGGTGTATGGTGATGGTACAAATGAGGTCAGTATCCCCTGTTTTTTCTATTATTAGATTATTCAAAACTCACTCTTTCTGGCTTTCTAGCCTCTGTAAATCCATTAACATCAGTGGAGGTTTGGTCATTTATACTTGCTAAATATCAGTGTTAAATGATAACAGCTGAATACTTGATGTTAAGTGTTCTTCACATATTTGGAAAATTTACTTTGATATTAAATGTATATTTTTAAATATTTCTTACTTCCAGCTTTCAATAAAATGCTTTGAGGAGTTTGAGATTATAATGGTGTCACTGGTAGTTTCTCATACTACTACCATGTCTCCTTTAGGGGGTTTGCGTGTCTATCCACTTTGTCTTCATTCATCCTCGTCCTATTTTGGAAAGTGTAAAGGTCCTCACAATTTTAGCAGAAGGCTATTGTTGCAGGGAAGACTCAGATAGTCTGTAACTTCTGACCTTCCAGAACATATTTTTATATCTCCTTTGAAGTAGCATGGAGGGATGAGCATGTGGCCAGCATACACAGAGGTATATTCAGGAAATAATATTGCCTTCTTTAATATTGAAGGAAAAAATCCCCAAAAAATGATGGGATCCAAACCTATTGGAAATCAGTGAAACATGTTCACACTGCTTTCAGGTTTTATATTCAGCTGTGCACAGTTTTCTTCAATATTTTCCTTGTGTTTTCCTTTAGTTTTTGTTTTTTTCAGATGATAAACTGTGCTGTATTAGAGTTGCTGCAAGATGCAAAATTTAGGCTTCCCCCGCTGTGGTTTATTGAAAATCTTAATCACAACATTGCATTAACAGAATTCTTCACATTTAGCACTTTTACTTGACAGGGTAGAAACTTTATTGTGCCTGGAATTGTTGTCTAAAGACCTATCCCGAGGTGCCAGGAGAGACACATTACTTGTGCGGTTTTTCACCTCTCAGAAGAAAGGAAGAGTTGTGAGCAAAACCTGTAACTCAGGGCTGGAACCAACACATTCCACAGCATCATGCTAAAATAATGGTAGAAGGTAATGAAGCGTAATAAATGGTCACCTTTCTGATAATGTAAGACAAGAATCTTGAAATACATATAATTTAAGTTCTTCTCTTAAGGAGTGGTAAGAACTGGGCAGTGGGAATACCACAGAATCACAGAATTGTTTGGGTTGGAAGGGACCTCTGGAGAACATCTTGTCCAAGCCCCCTGCCGAGGCAGGGTCACTAGGACAGATTATACAGGAAAGTGTCCAGGTGGGTTTGGAATCCCTCCAGAGAGGGACACTCCACAACCTCCCTGGGCTGCCTGTATCAACAAGAAAGGCAAACCCTTGTTTTAAAGATGTTTGCAGATACAGGTGTACTTTTTCATTTATGCAGGTGAAGAAAGCCTTGGCTTAGCTATATTCCCCTTGAAAAATAAGAAAAATATTTTCACTGAATTTTGTGGGAAAAGGGTTATGATTCTCGTTTGAATAGTGCATATTTTTCCCCATTCTCTCTCACTGAGGAATTATTTTGCATGCAAAGTATGTATATACTATATGGGTTAAACACTGCTCCATCTTTACTTTTCTATTTTCTATGAAAACAATAAATTTCCCAGGGATTAGGGGTCCTTTTACAGGGGTGTTTGATTAAGAATGTATTGTTTGTACAGTTGATTCTGTCTGGAGGCAGATGATCTCTTGTGGCTGCTTTTGACCCTGATTTCAGAAATGGCTGAAAGAAAGAATGCCCAGGCTGAATTAAAACCCACAAAGGACTTGCAAGGTATATCAGATCTAAAGATCATGTAACATAAACTTTGTAGTGATACATATTGCTCAGGGCCTTTCTAATTTGCAGGCTGCAGTCTTAGCACTGTTGGCATAGCTTCATTACAGGAGCATTTTGGTTTAGATGGGACATGTGTCAACAGGATTTTCTTTCTTTCTGTAGGTTGTTACGACACCTCTTTAAACATATAAACTACGCTAAGACAGCTGTCATCTATCCACTGATGCAGCTGTGTCCCTATCAAGGGCTTTGCCACCTGGAGCAGATGGATGTGGTTGGTAAAGTTTTCATGTGAGCTAATAGAAGTGCAGGGCAGTTATGGCACAAATTTGTGATATAAACTGGATAGTGCCTTGCTTATACAAAAGTGAGAAACATGTTCAACTGCTATCAGTTCTAACATATGAAAGGGAAAGCTGTCTGTGCTGCTTTTGCATGCAGAGTTTTGAGGCAACTCTTTTTCCTTTAAAAATACTGGGTTAAATGGTATGTTTTAAAGAGTGAGAATCTCATTAATAGCAAGCAGAAAATTGTGCACAACATTTGAACACTGATTATCAGAAAGACCTTTTGTTAATTATGAATTAGACCAAATATGTTTGGTCTATGCATATATTTTGTTGCTTTAAAAAGTAGTTGTCAAGGGTTCTAATAATGACAGAAAATAAACAGCTGAAAGGATGGGAAGAAGGGCAATGGCAGGAGAAAAGAATGCATGTCTACTTTTGCATGTGAGGATCTTAGTTCTGTTGCTGTATCATTCCAGCCTTACTCTTTTCAAGTATCATCTGACCTCTGATAAACATATTGATCCCCGAGGTACTCCTTGTTGCTCAGATTCTAACTAAAACAAGTAAGCTTGCTGGGGTCATCTTCTCTGCTTCTTTGTCTTTGATGTGGAGAGCTTGCAGTTTCTCACAAACTTGAGAAAAGGCCCATTTTCCCTGAATATCTACTGGTACCTTAGACATGCATTTTCTCAGTCTTGGATTTTATGATAGTTTTCTTCCATATACATGTTCTTTTGTAGCTATTTACTGGATGTACAAGGGTTACCATGCCTTAGACTGCCCAAAGCCATTTACTGAGTGGATATTTTACATATTGAATCATATTTAATCACATTTCATATTGAATCATTCCAGTCAACATGAGTCTGTGGAAGGCAGGTGATGCTGACCAATCTGATCTTCTTCTATGACAAGGTGACCCACCTAGTGGATGAAGGAAAGGCTGTGGATGTTTTTTACCTGGAGTTTAATAAAGCTTTTGACACAATTTCCCACAGCGTTCTCCTAGGGAGATTGACTGCTCATGGCTTGGACATGTGCACTTTTTGCTGGGTAAAAAACTGTCTGGATGGCTGGGCCCAGGGAGTGGTAGTGAATGGAGTTAAATCCAGCTGGGAGCTGGTCACAAGTGGTGTTGCCCAGGGTTCAGTTTTGGTGCCTGACTTGTTTAATATCTTTATTAACTGGGTGAGGCGATCAAGGGCACGCTCAGTCAGTTTGCAGATGACACCAGGTTTGGCAGAAGTGTGGATCTGCTGGAGGGTCAGAAAACTGCAGAGGGAGCTGCATAGGCTGGATTGATGGGCCAAGGCCAATTTTACGAGATTCAACAAGGCGGCAAGGCCTAGTCCTGCTCATGGGTCACAACAAGCCCATCCAGTGCTACAGCCTGGGGGCAGAGTGGCTGGAAAGCTGCACAGCGAAAAAGGACCTGGGGCTGCTGGTCAACAGCAGCTGAACATGAGCCAGTGTGTGTCCAGGTGACCAGGAAGGCCAATGGCATCCTGGCCCGTATCAGCAATAGTGTGGTCAGCAGGACCAGGCAGTGATTGTCCCCTTGTACTCAGCACTGCTGAGGCCACATCGCAAATCCTGTCCCCGGTTCCAGGCCCCTCACTACAGAGAAAGGCATTGGGGTGCTGGAGTGTATCCAGAGAAAGGGAACAGAGCTGGTCAAGGCTCTGGAGCCCAAGTCCATTGGGGAGCAGCTGAGGGATCTGGGGCGGTTTAGTCTGGTGAAAAAGAGTCTCAGGGGGGACCTTATCACTCTCTTATAACTACTTGAAAGAAGGTTGTAGTGAGGTGAGGGTCGGTCTCTTCTCCCAACAAGTGATATTTGGGAAAATGTCTTCCCTGAATGGGGATTGTCAAGCATTGGAACAGGCTGCCCAGGAAAGTGGTTGAGTCACCATACTGGAAGGTATTTAAAAGACATATAGATGTAGCACTTAAGGATGTGGTTTAATGGTGGCCTTGGCAGTTTTAGGTTGATGGTTGGACTTGATGATATTAAAGAACTTTTCCAACCCAAATAATTTTATGATTCTATAAGAACTCAAGTTAGAGGAACCATCAAGACTGAAGCAAGCCATTACTGAGGCCTTGGGGCAGTATCAGTGTATCTTTGTTTATAAAAAACATCTAGTAGTTGAAATCTGTCCTTCTACTGCTAAAGTTTCCTTACAATGAGAAAATATGTCCCAGTGCCTTATGCAGACATGGATTTACTTGGGAGTGGTAGGGTAAGTATCCCTTTCTCTCATAAAAATTTTTTGGATGCATGACGTGGAGATGTTGCTCATTCACACTACTGCTAGATCCAGTCCCAGTGCACTTTAATTCTCTTTTGCTTCAATGTAAGACAATTATTTCCAGTTCTTCTCCCTGTTAATGTGTGTACTTGCTATATATGGCAGGATTTTGGTAGCAGGAAAGCCACAAGGGTGGCTTCAGTGGGCAGCTACCAGAAGCTTCCTCTATGCCCTATAAAGCCAGTTCCATGTGGCTCCAAGATGGATCTGCCACTGGCCAAGGCTGCGTCAATCAGCAACAGTAGTAATGCCTCTGTAGTAACATATTTCAGAAGGGGGAAAAAGTTATTGGGCAGAAGTAATTGCATCCAGGAGTGAGGATATGTAAAAGAAAAAGCTCTGCTTCTCATTATTCTAGTCTTGATTTGACTTGTAGTAAATTTAATTAATTTCACCAAGTCAAGTCTGTTTTGCCCATGACTGTAATTGGTGAGTGAACAATGGAGTGGTTAATGTGGATATTGCTAGTGGAAAAGCCCACATATTTGGAGGAAAAAAAGTGGTTCAAGTGGCAGTTTAGACTTTAATTAATCTTCAGTGTCATGCATTTTTTTCTTTGTCCTCACCTTAGATTGCTAAATAAATATTTTTGAAATCACACAATGATTAATGAATGTCTTCTCTTGGTGGCTCAGTGAATATCTGCTAGTAAATCCTCACAGAACTATGTTTGAAAGTAATTTTCAGGAGAGAGATCTACCCCTTGGTTGAAATTTATCCGAGAACATTGCTGATAATATATAATACTGTCATGAGGGGCAAACATGCTAAGACTTACTAATCTACTGTAAATTCCTAAAGGGAAGTCTTGGCACTTAGCATTTTCATAGGGTTTTTTTCCCCTAGTGCCTCATCCTGATTTTTGAGAAGCTGAGTCACACAGTTTATTCAGTTTGAAAACCATATTGTATCCAAAGCTTGGAAATATGCTGGAGGCTCTAGGATTCTTTTTCTGCATATTGAGCATAGCATTTTGATATTGCCTTCTACTTGTTGGTATTCTTTGAATGCTCAAAGCTTACTGGAGTTTCAAAACACATTTTTAGTAAGGGTGTATTTTTAATTACCAGCATTATTTTTTTGTTTTCAGAGTGTGTTCTGTTCTTTATGAGTAAAAAAGACCAGCATCTTGTTAATGGCTTTAAGGTCAGCATGTCACCCAGCATCCACTCCCTGTGGGCCTACAAAACAAACTGTGATGCCATTTAAAGGACTGTCACAAGCAGCAGGTTAAATATACTTGGAACTGTGGGTTCTTTGGGATCAAAGGTTCATACATAATTCTGTTGCTTTCCTGGCTGTTGAAAAGACAACCATGAACTGGTCAAAGTAATAAATGAGTGTGTGTTCTTCTTCATCATCCCAGTAAATCGAATTATTCTGTTCATTCAGTGGAGTTCAAAGAGCCCAGTTTCATATAACTGACAACTTACTACTTAAATCTTAATCTCTTAGTTTGAACAACATCTGGAACACTGAGGCACAAACATATAAAATTAATGTTTTCTACCTTCTGTAGATTACAGTCTATGAACTACATAAGCATGTAGGATATGCAAAATAATGGTAGGTTCTAAATCAGCAAAGGTAAGGTGTAAAGATCAAATTTTATAGATTAATATGTGGAGTGCCACCATTAATACATTGGTTTAAAAAGAAACTACACTATTTGTTACCTATTTCTAGCTATAAAATAAAATGTGTTCTCTGTGAGAGAGCTCAGTATTGACTCAATAAAAACAAGTTCGTTGTTCAGCCAGATGTTTTACAGCTAGAAAAACAGCAGGATTTTTGGGAACCACTGATAACAAATCTCTCAATATTTTTCTTTTTAATCTTTTTAATGTAAACTGAAACTATTGATGGTGTTGCCATATAGAGTGAAATATTACATTTTCCTCTACTACATAATGGTATTGTTTTACCTGAAAAAATCAGAACTAGTAGAAAAACAAAAGAAAAGGTTGGGGTTTTTAATAGGCAAACCCCCCTTCAGTAGGAAATTTTCCACAGGGAACATTACCTTTATTCAGAAATACTACTGTGGTGCCTCTCTGAGAGTTGACACCTGTTGACATATTTTCAGTCTTCTCTGTGGATGTCTAGATTAAAGTGACATGCTTTTCTCTGTTAACTCATGATAAGAATCTCTGGTCTTAATACATAGTGACAGATACAGTACAGGTGAAGAGCACCTAGGAGAAGGAAGACAAAGGTGCACAAAAATTTCCAAGAAGCATTAAACAGCACTGTCAAATTCATTTTGTTTGAATTTTATGCAGACTATTTTAAACTGAAAAGTCAAATTTTCACCTAATGTGAAATTTTTAATTTATTCAAAAGTCTGTCTGTGATACAACCATTATTAAAGAGAAACTTGAGCCATCCCTGTAAAAAATATGAGCACATATACATGTGGAACAGGAAAATAGAAATATTTTAGAAGAATGTAACTAAAGCTAAATAAATGAGTGTCTGTTTGTGTGTAAATACAGTTTTTGGTTGCTTCCTGCTGCCTACCTCCATGTGTGGTTGACTCTTGGGAAGGAATTAACCCTTGAGAAGTTGTTCAGTCAATCCAGAAGTGCAATGGCATGAGGAATTTAAGGGTCTGAACTTGTAGAAAGCCCACGTGTTTTGTTTTTATATGATTGTAACAGTTAATGGATTTTCATGGAATAGTTTTATTATTGTTGAATCAATGTTTTTGGATAAAAAGTCTTCCCCTGAAAGAAATGTGAGTTTCAGCTGTCACTGATTTGGTTGCTTTTAATTCTGAGTAGATTCGGCATTTGAAATAGGTGTATTGGGAAAAGATTTCCATACTGAAAAACAGACTAGTATTATTTTTTATTTTGTCTAGATTGACAGGCACAAAATTAAAGAGATTCATATAGCTGACATTAAATGTGTTCAAGAGTGTAAGACTGTGCTCTAACCTATCAATAATTGTGACTTACCAATTTTTTTTTTTTAAAGTATAAACTCCTATTTTAACTGAAAGGGATTGATAAGTAAATTGTGGATATGACATAAAGGGCAAATAGAGAAACCACTTCATACTTAATGTATCAATCTTATCATAAATTGTCTGGAGACTAGTGGCTGCAGGAAAATTACAGTAGGCACCAAACAGCTGGCAACTGCATTTTCAAATTTATAGATGGAAATAAAAAAAAATTAATTGTTGGAATTCTGTGTTGTGTGATATATGCTCACGTAGTCTTCCTCTTCTTTCTGCAAAAGAATTAATTTATAAGTGTATGAAAAAAGAAACTTTCTTTATGTTTGAGCTCATAAACTATTTTTCATACACCTCTTATTTCTTAATGTTTTCTTTGGGAGTTGCAAATAATTATTTTTAAGAGGTTTCATAGATTATTCTCTCCTATATGTGGCTCTCATTCTTTCTGTCTCCTATTAAATGTAATGTGAAGGTCAGACTCTCAGGCTGCAGCAAGAGTAAGGGGATGTATTTGAGTCAGTGCTGGATGTAGTTTCTTTTTGATGTGAATGTGATTTGCTAGGTTTCATACATCCCGTAAAATATCTCATGACAGCTACATGCTAAAACAGATAGCTTTTCTTCCTTCCATAAACCTTTGACTTGACTGTTCTCTCCACTGCTTTTCACTTAAATAGAAAATTTGTGCTATCTTTTGCCCAATAGATGTTCAGAAAGCATGTTTAAATGTGGCAGAAACTCATGAAAGTATTTTCAGGGACCAGTTGGCTGCAGGTGCTGTCTGTGCTGAGATGGAAATGATTTATCTGAAGTTTTGTTCCTTCTGGGGTCAGGACCAGTAATTATTTCATCATGGGTGAAATGTCTGTACCTACTAGTAAGGTACTGATTTGAGATACGTGATGATAGTGGCTTCCCTCTTCTCCTCATAAAATCTATCCTGACCAAAGCTTCCTTAGCCTTTTTTTCCCTCACCTTGCCAGATAGTCCAGTGTTTCCCCATTCTTTTTTCTTTTTTTTTTTTTTTCTTAAATCAAAGGACTGTATCTCCATTCTGAAGAGGCATGAAAATGGAGAGTGTTACCACAATTGTCATGTTTCAAAATAACACTGAATACTCTCTAAAAAGAGAAAACCTTTTTCCCTAGTTTTGCTTGTGTGCTTATGGGTAGAGGATCATGTGCATAAAATTAAGCAAAAAAATATTCCTAATTATTTTGAAAACCATTTTCTGTTGCCTTTTGAACGACCAGCTGTGCAACTGCTAACATGGTTCTAACAGAGCAAAAGTGTTCATTTTGTAAATAATGATGAAATTTATTAACAATAGAAAAGTCACAACAGAGTTTATTTTAGCTATACACTGTATTTTAGTGAAGTTTTCAGAGCAGCCAGGTGTGAGAGAAATGCAGTATTAGAAGATTATTAACTAGGAACTATGAATAAAATCAAAACAAAAGCTGGAAATAGTATGCTGAGCACATTTATGAAGCTGAAACTACTCATAAAATTGCAGATGAATTGTGTTCTCCTTGCTCTATGTGGAGCAGATTCCCAGTATGAATTACCATTTGTGGAAATTGTGGAAGGCCAAGGTGTAAAAATGCACCATATATCCTCTTTAGTGAGACAAAATTAGAATGAACTATGTGTGACTTGGTCAAACATAAGGACAGCATAGAGACAAAATGTATAGGTTGGCACTAGAGACCCAATTTCTTTGTAACTAGTTGTCTTTAAGCAGCTTACAAAACCTGTTGGTTTACACATTGCTCTTTCTTCTGGTTTAGTTAAGGACATAGACACTATTTTTTGAACTATTTTTTCAGTACTCTTATTCAGGAACTATTCTTCAGGGAACATTTAGGATAGGTATAAAACTCCAAGGCAGGTTTATTCTCATTCTCATTGATCTAAACTCTGTTAGTTTAGATATTGCTTTTTTTGTACCTCCTTGAAGGGAAGCACGCAAGTCACTTGAGTTGTAGAAAGGAGAAAGAAGGCGTTGCGTGTTGTACTTTGATAATCAGATTCAAGGTAATAAAGCTAGAAGGATTCAGAAATACAATAATTAAATCTATTAGGAAGAGAGTCACTGCAATGGATAAACAATGGAACACATGAGAAGAGCTGAAGGCTGTAATCACATCTTGTAATGTTTTTCAGTGTGTGAATTCAGTCTTCACTGGTGTTATGTCTGATCTACAGCTGTGGCAAGGAAGCAGTGCTGTGTCTGTGTACATAGAGATCCAACCATGGCCAAATTTTGCTCACTTGCAAAAGACTTTAAATGAGTAGTCTTTATCTGACAAGTGCTATCTTTTTGTACTAATTACATTAATATGCACTTAAACTTGCATAATAATTATTACATTCCTGTTCCACTGTTGCAATCAAGTTGTTTAAGACTGAAAGTTGTGCATACAGTCCCAGGTAGTGCTAAGAAGGAACTCATGTTCTTGCTTTTGCTGTAAGTTTTCACTGAAAATATTTAAAACACTGAAAATCAAAAGCTGATTTTTCATGTTTTTAAATTGAACTCAAGACAGCAGAGCTAGCAGCTGGCAATCATTTTAATATTGTACTGTAGTTCTCTTTGAGAAAAAGTACTACATCTAATGAAAATGTCATGATGTAATATGGATTACTTCATAAACACATTTTTTCATGAATGATAGCAATTTTAGTTGTATTTCTTACCAAAATTGATTTTAGTCAAGTGAATAAGATAAATACGCTCTTTTCTCTTTAGTTCCTTATTCTTTTCTGCCAAATATACACATTTATTTACTTTATGGTTCATACCATTTCTTGCTGTCATGTAGGTATTGGCTAGCATGTGCAGAATTTTGTGTTCATTTTTTCTTGTTAGTTTGTAGTATATAATAAATAATCACATGGTTGCTCTTGGTATGACATACTTTGCTGACTCGCTGTAGTTTTCACATCCCAAATGTTGGTGGGATATGCTTCCTTAGGGGATTAAATTGTAATTTTCTTACCATAAAGTGGTGGGTATTTGAAGATTTGAGTGCATTGGATAGAGATGTTCATACAACCACCATGAATATAGTCCTCTATTATTCTGCACAGATTCCTGCTTGGAGGAGTCTCTCCACAATTAGTCTCATCCTGTTGTAATAATGGAGAGCTGGTCTCTTGAGCTGATCACTTCCCTACAACCTAGTAAGGCAGATGGACTTGGATATGGGGATACGAAGTGATCATAGGGCATGTACATCCTTCACACTGGTCTGCTGGAAAACTCTTGGAAAGTCAATATGTGAGTGGGTTGTAGACTGGCAGGGCAAGGTTTTGACTCTGGAATAGGTACACGTATTGCTGAACTCAGAGGCTGCTGAAGTTAGAAATGTTCTGGGGTGAACAGCCAATCACTGACTAAATACAAATTCTCATTCAAGAGGATGTGAAAAATACATAAAAGAAGTTGGATAATAGGAATGTCTCTATGGATGAGAACTGTTGTTTTTTTCCGCTGGTGTATATTTATATGCCCTGAATCTTCTGTAGTTCTCCAATTGCAGCTTTTTATTGCTTCTTAGCAGCTTAGTATGACTTTGGCAGAAAGTAGTTGATGATGCATGAGAGAAAGTGGTTGATATCCACTAGGGTGTTTTTTTCCTCTTCATTTTAATGCACTGCATATGGATATCTTCAATATCCTATTTTATGTATTTTTACTATCAGTGCAAAGAAGTGGAACAAGTGTGAGCAAGAACAAATTTCATTTGCTATTCCACTGCCATTATCCTGTTAGTACTTTATTACTTACTGAAAACCTATCTTGGAGTAATGGTGTGGTGCTGCTTATGAGCAAAGATGTGATTAATGGCAAGGATTTGATCTTTTTTCTTTTGTAATGGGGAAATGTTAACTTAGAGCAGAAGTTATGTCATTTACCTTACTCACTGAGAGTTTATGTGAACAGCATGGAAGATGCCTGCTGTTTGCAGTAGAGCTGATAGCATTACTCATTAGACATATTTTCTTCCAGTTGATGGTGGCAAATTCTGCACATACAGATCTGAGTTTTTAAATATGTACCCATTATTCATGGGTAAGTGGTTAACCACTTTATGTGGATATATTTCAGGCTCTTGTGTGTTTGGAAACCACTCATGGTGATTTTTCTAGGTGTCACAACTACATGATCAGTTGCCTAAACCACAGGGGATTATCTTTGTTTCCTAACAATGATGATCGAACTTTATGATCCATGCAAGAGTGACAAAGCAATGTGACAAAGAACTACACTGACTTTTCCTTTTCTCATTAACCACTGTTTGACCTTACTGATTTTCTCAGACAGGGAAGGGCCCTGGCTATGACAGCAGTGCCAGAAGCTCTTTGGGGAGGTTCTCCCTGCACCTGCTGAAGTGGTCACTTTTCACTGAGGCGTTCACTGTGCTGGAGACATACCAAGAATTGCATGAAGATATATTATCCTGTCAGTTGTGAACTAGTCTTTTAAGACTGAAAAGGGTTCTGGATGTCCTTTCAGGTCTGCTTATATATTTCAGTAATTGCCAAAATACAGCAATCAGCCTGGAGTAGAGCTGAAACTGCAGGTAGTCTGATAAACTCTGAATATGTTATTCTCTGTCCCCAGCAAACAGAGTGAAACAGATACCCCTCCTTCCCTGTCCCCTTCTAATCCTTTTTCTCTTCTCAATTCATACACTCACTCTTGGAGTCAGACTAGCTGGCAACCTAGTGTTTAGAGTCATGGGTTTGGGTTTCGAATGCTGAAGGAGGAGCTGAGCTTGTCTTCCATTCCCTAGGCAAGTGCTCTCACTGATCTGGAGAGGAAGTGGGGAACTCCACAGGATGCTTTTAAAAAACCTAGTGCTGGATGGTGCTCTAAAAATGATGCTAAGAAGTGTGAGAGCTCCAGTGTGAGCATCCAACTCCAAAGTGCCCAAACTAGGCTATTTCAGATCCCCTTACTTTGTGGATTCAAATTGATTTAGGCATGAACTAGATATTAAACACTTCCTCCCTCTTTAAGAAAATTTGGCATAAAGCAGAAAATTACATTTTAAAGTGCCAAGGGAGACCTAAGGACACAGAGGCAGCTGCAACTGAAATTGGGAATAGTCATTAATTATTCCCAACAATGCAGAGTTTATCAGGTTCAGAGTTTGGCATCAAAATCCTCACAGCACTTTTAGTCTGTCATCTTAGGACTGCTGATCAAGCAGGTTTCCTATTCATAAGATGTTTCCTTTGAACACAGTGGATCTGCAGAGGATCATAGGTCCAATATCAGGATTAACAGTTCATAAAACTAGTTTATTGAAATCAGTTTTGGCCTTAAATATTTCCTAAGAGCTCATGAGAGAAAAAACTTAATCAACGGAAGTGATGTAGCAGCAATGAAAAGGCAGTGCAAACTTGACTGAAATGAAATTTAGTTCAGAATCTGAGGGAAGAACTGTGAGTGGTTTTGCTTCTCTGACTGACCTTGGGATCTTCTCCCAAAAAATGAGGAGTATGATATGAGGAGAAGATATGACAGATATGAGGGAGAACTTCTTTCCTGTGTGTGACCAAGCACTGGCAGAGATTACCCATGGAAGTTGTGGAGTCTCCCTCACTGGAGATATTCAAGACCCTTCTGGACACAATCCTGTGCCACGTGCTCTGGGATGACCCCGCTTGAGCAGGATGGTTGGACCAGATGACCCACTGTGGTCCCTTCCAGTCTGACCAATTCTGCGATTTTGTGCTTCCCTATTACTTGAACTTCAGTCCTGTTATCTTTGTACTTTTCCTCCGTGATTCTCCTGGAGTGCTCTTTCATAACACCCAAAATCCTCGTGTCGTTCCATCAAAGACCTACCTTGGCTTAAGAAAACCCAATGTGAACGATAACTTGCTTCCTGTCCTCCAGGGCATATATACCTGTAAGGTGCAAGTCTTTCCTCTCCTTTCTTAGTCATACTTGTACAACACATCCATGGCTTAATTCTTAATCCTTAAAACACCACGTAAACTGCTTTTCTGAAGTCTGTGGTATACCTATTTATGCAATTATTTATATGCTTTATATACAAAAGCAAATTCCATGTCAAGTTACTTGATTACAAGTGTGAATGCAGAGAGCAGGACCCACAATTATTTGCTCCTTTCCAGCTGTGTTTCCTGCTCTAAGCTTAGAACAATTATGGGTTGCAGAAAATAAGACCTCAAAATCAAAGCAGATTTACATCAAAGCAGAATTAAATAGTCAAAGAGCCGCAGCACAAAATTGGGCAATTTTATTCATCACTCATGACAGCCATGAGGTCCATACATGCCATCAGGTAAGAATGTACATCTGGGCATAAGACTTTTTTTTCTTCCTTGTTGCAGGATTTAGTATGTTTACATGTTGATAACCATGTATTTTAGAACATTTAAGAAAATTTGGAAGGAATTAAGAAACATTTTTTCATGCTTTTTGAATAGTTAGTGGATGGAGTTGGGCTATCCCAAGTGTGTATTATTTTTTGGCTTAATTCCTGTGGTTTATCAGAAGTCAGCTGCTGATGTTTCTCAAGAGAAAGGTTTATTGATTATTATGGTGCTCTCAGGGAATCATTAGTGTCTTTCTAGCACAGGTAGCTGTAACCTTTTGAGAGATGACTTCTGTTTAGATGAATTGTCACTATTTGATCTCTGAAGAACCATGAGAGGATTACAGGTGACATGGGATATCATGCTTTTTTGATTAACAAATTTTCATTGAGCTGAAATGCATGTTTCTTGCTTCAGTGCATGTTTCATGCTTTTTAGTATTTAAGATAGAATTAAAAATGCAAAAACAAAAAGAGAAGAAAGAAATCTGAAGAAGCTATTAATGACCCCCAAAGCAAATAAAAAACCAGAATGTATGAAGGAGAAGAAACATTTGCTGCTAAATAGTCTAACAAAGAGAGCACAGTTAAACATGCTCTGTAAATTGTAACCATTTTTTTTTCGCTGAGAGATATAGGAAGTCAGCAAGACAGGAGTCCAAAACATTCATATGGCTGCTGAAACCCTGTCTGATCAAGTATACTCAAACAATTCAGAAGTCAATTGCTCAGTGACATGGATTACAAAAATGATGCTGTTTAGATTTTAGGATACATTTTAAATCTTTACAGCAGTTTATAAACATTAGTAAATTACTTTTACAGTCTGAATCAGATATATGTATTTTTAAGCACAGATAGGCTATGTGCAGAGTGGGTCAAATTCACAGAGTAGTTTAACCTGAAATAAAAACAAATATTAAAAAAATTGAAGCTGGTCATGTAGCATATGGTACGTTTTCGGTGTTTTAAATACTGTACATCTATGTTAGTGGCCCATGCAGACTGCAGCATAATGATAAATTATATAGAAGGGCACCCTTTGGAAAGAATTTTCATGTGTGAAAGCTCTCTATCTGGCCAAGGAAACTTTTCTACTCAGGTTTTCTTTAGGTTCATATAGTTTCCTAATTATTAAGTTGTACTACATGAGACATTATTAACTGTTGTCCTCTATGAATGGTGTCTAAAGCCACTTAATCCAGCTCTGTGTCCTTAAACTGTCTTTGCTTTAATTAATACAGTTAAAAATTACCAAGCAAGAAACTTTTTTCCTAATTGAGTAAAAAAAACTGAAGCAAAATTGGTTTTATATTGATCTGCAATAATAATAATGCATGTATGTATTTATTGGAACTGTCCATCAGGTAAAGAAAGGTTTTTGCCCATTTGTCATCACAACTAGTTTCTGAAGTATAAACATAATAATTTCTTATTTATAATTAGAAAAAGAGTGTGGGGAGAAGTTAATTTATTAAGGAAGAAGTTTGTATTACAAATTTGAATATATAAAAGTTTGAGAACATTTTTTTGTTAAATTGAGTTAGAGCATCCATTGCACAAGGTTTTAGTATTATTTATCTCTACATTCTGTAAAAGTAACAAAATCAAATAACAGCAGGTACTTTTTGGTTTTCCATAAATAAAACATTTTTGAGTGTTTGTAAGCACAGTGGATATAAAGACTTCAATTTTAAACCCAGGAAACATCTAACAAGTTCTTCTGCAAGGAGGGGAATATTGTCTCTTGTTTTAAAGTCTGTCATTATCAGAGGTGAAGTTCCTTCTTGAAATATACAGTATGGAGATCTTTACTGTAATTACCTTGCAAACATGAAAGATGAGAATATTAACACACTTGCAGCTTTGGGGCACAGATTAAGAGTTTTTTTTTTCTTTCTGTCTTTTGATCTTTGGATTTGAAATGCATAGAGAATAAATCTAAATAGTACTGTAAGAGCAAACCCTGTCACAAGATGTGTTTATCCCCTTGGGAGAAAACAATTAGGTTAGAAAGAGTCCAATTGATTTCCTTAGTTTGCCAAAAAATTGAAAAGCATAAATTGATTATTTGAAATATGTTAGAAGTCTGTAAAGAAAATAGTGTGACTTCTTGAGTTTTCATTTTTTCAGTATTGAAACTATTAAATAAGCTCTTTGCAGTTTTTTTCTTGCTTTTTAGAAAGTCAATAGACATTTATATCCTGAACATTGCCTATGAATAGAAATTCCATCTTAAATCTTCAGTAAATAATGTGTGTTGGGTTTAAAATGCATGAAGAGAATTAGGGCTTTATGTTGGAAGAATACTTTCTATGTATCAGATGTCCATGTAATCTTTAGAAAAGACAGCAGTTTAGTTTCCTGAAATACCAAGAAACTACACTTTTCTTCTGTATTGGAAAAACTAATTGAAATAAATCAGAAGTTGAAGCTAAAAGATACACAGAACAATTATATATTGTTATAAGTATATGGAATGTCTGTTTATATATTTGTTTAAGCACTCCAACCAATAGCTTCAGCTGAGCTGGGGCAGAGGCAAAACTGATGTTACTGAATGGACACGATTTGTGTGATATGGAGGATGTTTTTCAGCGTTATAAGTAGGCCATTTGTTTTTTCCCATACTTTTAAAACAAAATAATTCTAACCAGGAAGAGTGTCTTTAGTGTTCACTTTGGTCCTGCTGCCATTTTCTGAGCATTGGAAAATAATATGGAGAATGTCTTTTGAAAAGATGATCATGGAGAGGTGGGCAGAGAGAAGAACTTTCCAAAGTTTAACGAGGGCAGATGCAGGGTCCTGTACCTGGGGAGAAACAACCCCATGCATCAGCACAGGCTGGGGGCTGACCTGCTGGAAGGCAGCTCCGCAGAGAAGGACCTGGGGGTCCTGGTGGACAACATCTGTCCATGAGCCAGCAGTGCCCTCGTGGCCAAGAAGGTCAATGGTACCCTGGGCTGCATTAGGAAGGACATTGCCAGCAGGTCAAGGGAGGTGATCCTGCCCCTCTCCTTATCCCTGGTGAGGCACATCTGGAGTGCTGTGTCCAATTCTGGGGTCCTCAGGACAAGAGACACATGGAGTTCCTGGACCAGATACAGCAGAGAGCTACTGAGTTGGTGGGTCTGTAAAATCTCTCTTATGAGGGAAAAGCTGAGGGAGCTGGGCCTGTTCAGCCTCAAGAAGAGGTGACTGCAAGGGTGCCTCATTAATGTGTATAAATATCTAAGAGGAGGGTTTCAAGGGGACACAATCCAACTCTTCTCAGTGATGCCAACCAATAGGACAAGAGGCAACAGGCAGAAACTGATGTGCATGGAGTTCCACCTAAACATGAAGAAGAACTTGTTTACTGTTGTTTTTCTTCAATATACAAGAAAAGGCATTTAATGTCTAAGTATATTTAGACACAAACTGTTTGGAGCTTTGAAGCTTGTTTCCTAAATGATCTAGAAGGGCAATTATCTTTCGCATGTGAAAATGTTGCCAATTGCTGCAGTAAGTGGCTGCTTGGAAGCCCTGTTATACAAGCACTGTCAACTACTTTGGAACATTTTAAATTTCTTCCTTTAGACCCAGCAGAGAACTGTAGAAGGAAAATACCATCATGTTTTGGTTCTTAGCAGCCATCTCCCTTAATTGACCAGGTATTTCTGTCTAGCAGAGGTTTTTAGTGTGAGAGAGCAATGAGGCTGAGGAGCTGTCAGACACACTTGTTTCACAGCAGATGGATTCATGATGGATTAGCTGTGTGCCTCCTATCAGAGGCAACAGGCCCAGATGACATGAAGTCCTCTGCCACCATGCAAACAGACCAGCATCCTAGGGAGACTGATTGGGATACCGTCAATGTACAGTGCTCTTCAAGGCATGAATTCAGATCTGGAAAGTCTTTTCCCATGTACTTCCATGTGAATGAGCTTTATTTTATCATTACTCCTTGCAAATAAAGTTACCTGGATCTCAGATCTTTGTTTCCTCTGTAGACAGATCTTGATGGTTCTCTGAACTTGCTTACTGCAGGCAAATTCTACTATCCCAGTGATGTTGCTGTCTTTTGACACATGTGCATTTTTATTCAGGAGAGGTGTTTGGCATTGCTAATTTGTGGTTCATTAACCATGGGCTCTTTTATTGTAATGATATTGAGAAGAACAATAACCTCATGACATTTTACAGGAGTCCAATACCATGTACTGAAGTGAATTAATTACAAAGCTCATGTTTTCTTCATATGATTTTCTCAGTTTGTATTTAAATATGTATAAGTGGTACAATAGTTTATAAATGCAAATCAAGTAACAAACCCACATCATCTCGGTATGGGATGATTTTCAGTGAAGATTAACACGCAATAATTATTTTGAGCTTGATGTTATTGTGTTGTATATATAGAAACGTTTGCTTTCCTGTTCTCTTTTTGTTTTCTATGTGGCCTCCTTAGCAATGTCTTACAGTGAAGTCTTCCAGTCTCTTATCTCAACCTTTTGAGCTTTCACCCTTTCCTATCACCCATCCCATTTTTGTATGGAAGGGGAAGCAGCTTCCTCTCTAAGAGGATCCTCCATTAACCATTTACTCTCCTAAAAAGATAGTATTGTTACTACTTTCAAAGTTAGGCTGTCTAGGTACAATTCTCCATAAGTTTCACTGCTGAAATTAAAGAGAGTCTCCTTTTAGGGCAGAAGTTATTTTATTTGTCCTGTCTCCATGCTGGCCCCTTCCAAGAAGATGCCTACTCCCAGCTGTCAAGTTTCTTGGCATGATGTGAAGATGTTCCTTTATGTGAATCCCCAACAATCAAACTCTCTAAGTTTTCAAACCTAGTGGTAATTAAACTTAGCTCACAAAGGTCCAAAGCAAAAGCATCCATGAAGACTTGCATGCCAGAGCTAACCACTGTGTGGGGGGAACTAAATGGACTGGTTACAATCTTGGAAAGAAGAACTCATATCACTTGTGTAAAAGTCTACATTCTATCTCAGTGGGAAGAAAAGTCTTCCAATGCTACCTGTAATACCTTGTCTTCTGTTGTACAAAGGAATTAGACTTTCATCATGGTCCAGATTTTGTGTCCTTCAAGAAAACCAGCTTCCTTACAGGATGCTAAAAGATTTTGGTCATTAAGTGTATATGTATGTAAAAATAACTTTTAGTTTTTCCTTTGTCATGTGTTATATATTTCTACAAGTTATTTAAATTGGCAGGCTTTTTAGGCTTTTTGCCTTCATCTGGGATTATTAAAATACATTGTACTTTAGATACCCTCTATTTTTGTTCAACAACATTAAAATCAGTTAGGAGGAAATAGTTGCTAGTAATACTATTTGTCTAATCTACATGATTTAGGATATAAGGAGTTGCTGTGTGGCACCTGAAGGGCATTTGATACAGCCATATGATAATATAATCCTTCCTTTGGATGAGGTGCTGCTGGAAACATTTGCCAGTAGGCTGGTAGAAGGGAGAGACTACCAGTCATCAGCACATTTGCAGAGAGCAAGTAATTTGGACATTTTAATACAGATTTGAGGAAGAGTGAATGGAACTCAGTGTCATGAAAGCCTGAGTGATGTATTATAAACACATGCAAAACAATGCCCACTGGAAGGGATAATTTGAGATGCCTTGGATCCAAATTCTTGGTGTCCACACAATTAAGTAGTTCTAACAAAATGGCTTGTTCTTTTTTATTTATTTATTTTTTAATCTCAGGGAGACTCTGTCATTTTACTTATGTCTTTGCAAGTAGTAGTGTCATGGTGCTTGGCAGTAATTACTATGGATGCCGGTAGCCTTGTGGTTTCTTACTAATGAGGTGCTTCTCTAGGGCCAGCTTCTTTCTAAGGAGAAACTTCATTGGCAGGATAGCTTGGGAGGTCCAGTTGGTGGCATGGGGCTTCAGGAAACGTTTTGGAGCATGTGATTCTTGTGCAGGACACTGAGTGTGCACTCAATAGTGATAGTCAAAGGTGAAAGCAGGCTGAGGCTGCTACCAGAAAGTTCAGAGAAATCATCAGAACTCGTTATGTTTAACACCAGTAGCTCAGTAAGTTACTGCTTTATTGAAGTAGATGAGACAGCTGCAGTTCAGCACTGTTTTGCCGAATTAGCAGGTGAAATTCAACCATGAGCTACTACACAAAAGAAGCAAAGGGTCACAGAGAGCATCAGTGAAAGAAGGCTGGAAGCAATGTTTACCCAGGGAGATTTAATCGGTACTCAGGTGGTTGGAAACAGGGATGGCCAGTTTTAATTAGACCTTGGAGACATGAGAAACATGTGGCAAGCTAGTTACTGTTTGTTTTGGATAAATAGAAAATGCAGAATGCCTGGCACTGCACTTGAGGCTGCAATTAAGGGTTACCATTTTTCATGCTGCTTTTTATTCAGTCACTAATTGGCACAGCCATGTGCTTTGATCTAAGCAAGGTTCGTTTACCTATCTGTTATTAAAGGTTCTGGTTTTCAGTTTGGACAATAATACATCAAAACCACGGAGAAAGCACAAAAAAGACATGAACCTCTTCGAGCAGGTCCAGAGGAGGGCCACAAAAATGATCCAAGGGATGGAGCACCTTTCCTATGAGAAAAAAATGAGAGAGTTGTGGAAGTTCAGCCTGGAGAAGAGGAGGCTCCAGGGAGATCTTATTGCAGCTTTTCAGTACCTAAAGGAGGGCTTATAAGAAAGCAGTGGACAGACTTCTTAGAAGGGCCTATTGTCATAGGATAAGGGTTATGGTTTTAAACTAAAAGAGGGTGAATTCAGACTAGATATAAGGAAGAAATTTTTTACAACAAGG
The DNA here is from genome assembly GCA_013400735.1 of Pomatostomus ruficeps. Classification (NCBI taxonomy): domain Eukaryota; kingdom Metazoa; phylum Chordata; class Aves; order Passeriformes; family Timaliidae; genus Pomatostomus; species Pomatostomus ruficeps. Next base: position 21,660 of record VYZT01008394.1, on the reverse strand, counting down.
GTGGTGAAACACTGACACAGGTTGCCAAGAGGGGCTGTGGATGCACCATCCCTGGAAACACCCAAGGCCAGGTTGTATGGGGCTCTGAGCAACCTGACTTAGTTGAAGATGTTCCTGCTCACTGGAGGAGAGTTGGACTAGCTGTCCTTTAAAGGCCCTTCTACACAAACCATTTGATGATAAAAAAATCAGTCTGTTTATCTTTGTCAGTAAATTTTTTACTACTGAAAAGCACTTCAGGGCTGATGTCCTGAAGCATTCCGTAGTTAAAATCCAGTGTACAAATTGGAATTTTACAGCCACACACTGATTTTTTTATTTCCTCCCTCTCACACCTCTGTCATCAAGGAAACCCCAGGAATTTTTACAGGCAAAGCAAAACTAAGATTATGGTGATGGCTTTCTCTTTGATATGCATGTCCAAAACTAACCAGATGTATTCTATATTCATAACCATCTCCTATCTGAGATATAATTTTGGTGTGTAGAGATTTTTTTTTCCTGAAAGACCCAGAGTTAGTGTACTCAGAACTGAAATCACATTTACTTCCTGACATGGCCGCCAATTCAGTATCATGCCAACATAAAGCAGTTTTTCTCATAGTAGGTTACTATGTTACCTCAGTCTGCTCTAGCAAGGGGAAAGCTCATCATTTCTTTGTGAGTTTATTAATGAGAAAATGATAATTGGTGAAATGTGTAATAACCTATTACAGATTTTCTATAGTTTTTATGTTAGAAATCCCTGTATTCCATTCTCATGAGGCAATATTTAAACTTCAGTTCTACCATTGTATCCTTAATTCTGTATCATTATAATGTATGTAGTAACTAAAGTATGGTCTTGTGTGAGTTAAATGATATTAATGTTAACAGAAGCACAGCTAGACAAACCACAAGTGTGCTCATGTGTGCTGAGTTAAATGAAGTGGAAATTTTCAACTGTGAGCTGTGCAATGTGAGATACCATACTGTCTCCATTTGTTTGCAACTGATCTTCAGGCAGGTCCGCTGGGGGAAAGAAATCTAGACACCTTTTTGTTGTCCATGGCAAAAAAAGGGATATGACTCTTCTTAGCATGTCCTGAGGGAATCAGTACCCTGTTGGTACAGAAAGGAAGGCTGCACAGTGCATTCTCTGTGTCTAAATGGCATGTGTCCTGTCCTGCACATGACACAGATAACCTAAGGAGGGATGGCAACACTCTGAGACACAGTTCCTAGTTAGGTGCTATCCCTATTTGCTGTTTCTTCATGAGACTACTCAAGTTCAATGTGGTGTTATATGTTTAGGAATCCTGAGACATTTTCTGGTAAAGTATTTCTCCTGAAAAAAGTTTGCCAGTCCACCTCCACAAGCACACCTGTTGGCAGAAAGAGTTTGGCTTAGACAAAATTCCTATGCTGGAGTTAAAAAATAAGTGGTGAAAATGTCCTTTTTTAATACTTTGGCAAAATTTCAAATGAACAAGTAGCAGAATAATGTTCATGAGTCTCTGAGCAGCCTGTTTGTCTTGTGCTGTCTGCTGCTGAGAAGCCATAGGTTCTCTCTACCATGTTGTATTGAATGAACACAAACACATGGATCATATGCATGGCATTGCATAAAATATCCCTTCTGGGCTTTCATCTAGTAATGAGAGTAGACAACAAAGGTGTATGTAGGAATATATAATACCTTTTACACTTTCCTACCTAAGGTCTCCAATTTAAGACTTTTTATTAATGATATATTCTGCCAATGTTGTCTTAAAATCTTTGTATCCAGTTTTTCCTTGGGAGAAAGTCCTAAATGGTTCTTTTCTGTCCATTCATCCATTTAGTTCAACAGATCTGAGAAGTGTGTTCATCAGCTAGTCAACCTTGTAGTCACCCATTCTTTGTCTAAGTTCTGTACCTACCAAGCACTGAAGAACATAGGTAGTTTTCTGTCTCTCTTGCATACCTAGAAGGCTCCTAAGTCACTCACAGCTGGCATAACTACTGCAAATCCACTCTTAATTCTAGTATTGGCAAAGATTGTGTGAAAAACCAGAAGGAAATGGTATTTTCTGAAGTACAGTCAGTCATTCTAAAAAACACAAGAGTACATTGCTTCATTTTGCAATGGCTCCACATTAGGGTGTTGTATTTACCTTTATATTCCTGTCAGGTGAAATCTGTAGGAAGATGTGACAGAGTCTGCAAGGGCAGGAAAGACATAGGATTTTGCTGGTTGGGAGGGATCAGCGGAAAGATTGTTTGGAAGTTTAATAAGCATGCTGGGTGTACAGAGCTGTGGTTCTTTCTGCAGTTTGCTGCTTACACTCTGACTGTGTTTAATAATGACACTATCACTGTGGCATATTGTTTTTTAAGTTGACGGTAATAGTGATTTGGTACTCCAGCACTGGTATTTTCCTGAGATGTATGTACCGTTGTGAGTTAAATAACAAAGTCAGTTCTTTCCCTCCAAGATTACATGAAATCTGCTGGAATTCTTTTACTTTTCGTTGAAGTTCTTTTTCCGCCCCTACAAATGTACCTATTAGCACATAGTTAAGAGAACAGTCATATTTTCTGGTAGAAACTTTGACTGCTTCTAAAAGAGAGAAAAAATGTTGCAGAGTAACTGAGACACTTCGTAAAAATTTATTTCAAGTTTTCATTGCATTCTTTTCACAAAGAATAGGAGCTTTTGGAAATTAGGAAAAATTAAAACAATTTTGATGAAGACGCAGGTGTCAACTGACACACTGGAGTATCATTCATTTATGGTTTATGCTTAGTTCATTCTATATTTATTTGCTTTGCTTGCCTAAGTCTGATGTTTTGGAACTCATCATTGTCCATTTGGGTATCTGTCCCTGAATAGGTTTTAATTGTGCCTTCACTTTCTGTATCACAGTTTCAGTTCCAGTCATGTGGTCCACAGCGTGTGCCAGGAGAATGGCACAAGAGCACTTGTGGCATGACCACAGATAGCATTTCACTGCTACCTACAGGGGTTTGGAAGCTCCCAGCATTTATGTACATATACCATTCCTCCAGAAACGGAGGAAACAGATTTAGTAATTTTCTCCTTGACAGGAGTCACCTCTGACTTTCTAGTCCTGGGGTGGTTCCATTCAACAAAGAAGCACCGAGAAGTTGACTTTACTTATTGGGGTTTTTTTCAAGTTAATGGAGCTTTTCACGTGTACATGGACAAGGTCAGAGATTATGGCAGTATTTATGGACTCTATTCAGAGGGATGGCATACACAGTGTCTGTTAGAACAGAAACCTATGAAGAGGGTGATAGATATGTCAAGCTGCTTTTGTTCTTCCCTTGTGTTTATGAAGTGTCTGACTTGTAATAGTCTTACTTTAGTTTCCGCTCTGGTGCCACGTAGTACTTCAGTTTTTAAGAGTACATTGCAACCTGTCAATCTTGAACTGCCTTTTGCTTTCTCAGAGAACTGTTTGAATTTGAAATCAGGTTATTTACATAAGACCACTATAAAATCTTTGTTACAGTCATGTCTCTGCTTGTTTTCTATTTGTGGGTGCTCGCCACACTGTGTATAGGGCTGTATCTCAAGATGACTGAATCTGAGGAATATTCAGAGCCTGTCCTTATGTCTATAGGATACTGCACTTCCCTGTGGCGTGGAGCTCTGAGTGGTTGCTGTATGATCAAAGATCAATGGTGAGAAGTCAGTTTCTCTTTGTGGAGGGTATGGATCTCTCTGCAGAGCTCTGTGCTCGTGGGTGGTTCTGCATTACTATTTCACCTTGAAGGGTCTTATGACAGTCTAAGCCATATGCACTCTATCATGCATACAGCACAAGAGACACTGAAAAATCATAGGTGTCTACCACAAAATCTTCCTCATTCGTCTTCCTGACAGCATCTTTGGGGTCAGTGTCCTCAGCAGACCATGCTCCCCTACCCAGCTCGTGGCTGCAGTCAGATCCTGCTGTTCTGTAGCAGTCTCACAATTTTCCCTTCTCCAACCTTCAGTGAGTTAGAGCTACTAGAAAAGCAATAGCCCTGGGCTGGTGGTCTTAGTTGTGCTACTAGGACAACACTGTGCTTGGTACAAGGACAGGCTCAATCAGTTGCTGTTGGGTCTTTCAGGGACAGATGAAGGGAAGGACACAGAAAGTAACATAGAGGTAAGCCTCCCAACAAGGTTATAAACTAGAAATCAGGACTTGAAGTAGATTAATTTCTATGTGGTCATAGTTTTGATGCATATTAAGGATTCCACAGGCTAAAACGTGATAATAAAAGTGAATTAGCATTTGTTGGGAAAATGTATTCAAATACATTTTTTCCAGTTGTTGATTTAACATTTCCTTTGAAAGCAGCTGTAGTCTTTGATGACTAATTCTGTGACGATTAAAATGAAATGTGTAGAAGTGCTGAATTATCTCTCTCTCAGCACAATAAAACTGGCCATATCATGCCTACCAATATGAGTAGATCTTTCCCCTTCTAATTTGCTAAGGTTATCACAAGAGTCTTGAAATGTAGCCTATTTATGCAGGTCTAATTTCCCGCTAACTCAACCCTTACATCATGTTTTTTTAATATGGTTTGTACAAAAAAATAAATTAGGTATTTGAATGGAACTGACTATATTTCAAAATACCCAAGTGAGTTCTTTGCAGGGATCTTGCAATTAAATTGCAGATAACATTGCTGCAAAACTGTGGCTCTTTTTCAGGATTTGTTGTTTAATGTCTTCAACAGGGATTGGTCCCTAACTGAGTAAAACCAAATGGATGGCTTTTGCTTTCATGTGTTACTAATTCACTCCACTCTGCTTGGGAACTAAACAAATGCAATGCTGTTTCACATATTATATATACATTTTAAAAGCAGGTGCTTTAAAACCTACATTGTTTTCACTGATTTATAACTGTGCTGAAGACTTCAGTATTTCTTTTCACATCTTCCCTTTCTCACTGGTTACTTACATGTAAGTAGTAAACTTACATTATCTTAGTAAACTTGTAGGAACAGGTATTATGTCATTGCTGATTGTTTCAGTAGTACTTTCAGTGTGGGAGCCCTGTTATTTTAGGTGCTTCATTAAAATAAGTAAATAACTTTGTGTCATATAAATACAACAACTATTTACAAGAAAGATAAAAAAAATACTGAGACGTATGTTGATGGTGTAATTTTAATTGGGTTCTGATTGGAATATTTGGTAGAGTGAAAAAAATCATAAACTTTATGTCCAGTTTTCAAGTCTGAATTCTGCTTCAGGTTATGTGGATATAATCTCTCTGTGTACATTATGCTGCTTCAAGCTTGGATATTCACTAGACAGAATAAACAAAAATTAGTACCTAAGCATATAATAACATCTCTGAGTTTGGGTGGGGTGTTACTCTTAAAGAATTTGGAAATCATCCAGTTAAAGCCCCAAAGATTCTACATAGGAAATGTTTGGGGTTTTTTTTAAAAGGTCTAAGTACTGTGTGATAAAGGAGATGGCAGCTTTTTTGGGCTGTAGAATTGTTGATTTAGAGTGATGATACTGTTCTAGTGCCTTGAAGCCAATTTTAGCATCTGTGTCGATGACCTTGCATAAGAAGTAGCACTTGTGAAATTTGGTGATTGGTGAAGCCAGGAGGCATTGTCAAATCAAAGGCAGGGTGACTGAATGCAGAGAAATGGGCTGAAAGTCAACAGTGCAAAGTGCAAGACCATGTATTTGGGGACTGGTATTGGGACTTAGCCACTTTGTTGCAAATAGCTGAGGAAGAGAAAGTCATTATTTTATAATTTGCTAAAGAATGTCTATAAGCAGCTAGGGAAAAAGTGCACTAGCAACAGGTTGGATATGATGACCCATAAAGTTCCTTTCACCGTTTCTGTATCAATTGCTGGCTCAACAAAAGTGCATTACTGTTTGCAAAAAAAGGTGAATACCACAACATTTGTTGAATAACTGATGTCTTCAATATTGTACATATACTTTAACAAGCAGTATTTTGATAAACCAGCATGTAGTGCTTGATGGAATACTGGCACAGTTCATTCTTTATTTCTTCTCACTTAATTCAGTGTTTCTGAATAGAGAGTTACCAACTGATGACATTCAAATGAATAATTCTTTTCTCCTTCATGTGCTTGCATACTACAGATTGTGCATACAGCTTTATGGCTGACTTGGAGAAGACTGCAGTTTATAATTGAGAGACATCAGGCTTCAGGGAAAGTTACATAAAATAGGAAAAGAACCCCTCTGACTTTGTAATAGTACATGCAATATGAAAGGCTACCCTATGGCCTGGAGCTTAGTGTTTATGTTTCTGCATTGATTGAAATGCTTTAATTTTTCATTCTGTCTCAGTTACAACTGTGCATTCAATGCTGCAATTTTGAGGAAGAGAATATTCTAATTAAATAATTTTTTAAGGGAAATGTTTAATGATGTGCATGTTTGCATGATTATTTGTAACTCTTAACTTATTATGGAACTCTGGAAAATGAAAACAAGATAATTTGTATCATATAGTGGCATTCGTACAAAGTATCACAAAGTGGTTCAGAAGAAAGTTACTATTAAACAACAGGGACAAAACAAGGCTTTAAGGTGTGATTTAAGGAGATAAATTGCCTTTGTGTCTGAGAAGGGAGGAGAGGATTGAATTACAGACAAAGGAGGAAGAGAAAACAAAAGCATGACCTTCCCAATTGGGGAAGTATGAGGGACACCAAAAAGGGTGAGTGCAGAACCATGAGAAGAGGGAGTGGCTGAGTGTGAGATCAAAGTGGTCAGAGGAGAAGGTCAGCAGGAAGTTCTACATTACAGGAATATGGTTTTGAAAATAATGTAACCTTTTTCCTTTAGATTCAGAGGTAGGCTAAAAATGGGAGATACATCATTTTGTCTCACAGAGTAAGGTATGTATTTGGCTAAGAAATTTCTGGTGTTTTTAGAGTTGGGTGTTGTGGTGTGCTCTTGCCAGTTTCGGTCTATCTCATGGCCAGGCTCTGCTATGTCCCCTCCCCCCCTCCTCAGTATCTGTTTTCCCCACCGGAGGGCTCTGTATTGTGTAATCCTATACAAAGCCCACCAAATTCAAACCTAGCTCTCCCCCTCTATGGGATGTTGTACCTTCCCCCCACCCCCTCGTGTTGGTATTTATGTATCTGTAACAAGCTGTGCTAGTGCTTCCCCAGCACAATGCAATGCTGAATAAACCATCTGGGAACACCCCTCTGCCTTACCTCTCCTTCTTTGGCGTGCCTGGACCATTGGTGAGTTGGGTGAAACCTTGCAGGAACCTCGCCAGCCCATCCGTGCCTTGGAGCAGCCCGGACAACCCCTGAAACTGCGGACGGATGCTCGGTGCCTCTACGGAATGCACTGCTGCAGTTGGGGGTTGAGATGTGGGAAGAAAATAAAAAAAGATAATAGTGGTAAGCTGGGATGTGTTGAAGAAAATATAGCTCATCTTCAGCTATTGTATGTAGTTTTCTTTTTTAAATTTCAGGCAGCATAAATGCAACACAGCTCTGATGTTTAGCCATTTTTTCACAAAAGGCCTCCCATCCTGTGCATGGCTAAAAGTGAATGTAATATAGGAAATATTTAAGCACAGTTTATTTGCTTGTTGTTTCTAGTAAGACATCCTGTGATAATTTGCTATAGAGTAACCCTTGAAGTAATTTTTATGCTGTGACTTGGAGTTGCTGAGGGAAGCTCAGTTTGATGGACTTTGGGAGTTGTTGGACTTTCCCAGTTCAAGCCAGTATATCCAAATTGCTGCAGTCCGGTACTCCTTGATCCCAGCAGTAGACAGGCTGAGTGTGTGCTCTCCATGCATACCCAGAGCTGGCCACCAAAGCTGCCCACAGAGGGGAACACTGCTGGCTCTGGCAGCTCATGTGCTGGTGTATCTGGGCACAAACCTGGATCGTGTTCGTTGCATTTGGCCAATGGGACTCGAGGCATGCTAATACAACTCACACTCCTGCGCCCGTACTCACAGGCCCACACACACACACGGATGTCTCAGGACCTGTGGTTCCTGAGGATGGCCTACTTCCAGGCTCTCCAGACCATGCTTTTTTGGGTGGCTGGCTGCCAGACCTTTTACCTTACTTGTTGACTAGTCCAGCGGGACATTTGCTAACATCTCACACAGAGAACAGAAGGCACACTTAAGCATAGTTACAGAGGAAACAGGTGTGAAGTTTAATAAAACAAGGTAAAGTGGTGATCAGGTGCTGGGCTTGGCCAGACAGCTGTACTGCCCAGCAGCTTTGACTATACTTGGTTGGGACCTTTTATCTTCCCTTCTCTCCATTTTTACATGCTTGTTCCTTTCCCCCCACATACTTGTCTCCTTTCCAAATAAAAACCTGTCCCTAATTATTTTTCCCTGCTAATCTCAGTTTCACCACATCTGTAACCAAATTTGATGTTACCAACAGCACTACCTAGGTCTTAGCCTTAAATGGCATCACTACTATGGCCACCTAAGTGCTCTTGGTCTTGCACAGCACTACCTAGGTCTTGTGCTATTACTTCTCCCTGTTGGTGCTATTACTTCTCCCTGTTTTTGTCGAGGTTTGGCCATTTCTCACATGGCTTCTCCCGAGCTAACCATGCAATTCAGCCATCCTTCTTGGCACCATCTTCGTCTTCTGTCATCTTCTCACTCTGTTATTTGTTGCTGTCATGCAATTTCCTATGTCATTGACAGTTTCTCATGCTCTGTTTGCTTGGCTGTGATGGAATGCCTGCATACCATAAGAACTTCTGCTGAAAGTGGATTTACTGCAGGTTCAGGTGGGGCAAAGCTTGGGAGCCTTCTTGTATCAAGGACATAGTGAGGGTGAGTAAACACCATCACACACTCCCAAAGGCATTACAGCTCCGAACTGCTTGTACTTCTTTTTGAATTTTGTGTGTACCTGGGAGTAACTTCCATAGAGATATCTGTAGATAGAGATGCATTTTCTCTTTCACTGACAATTTGCAGGGAGATCCTTTTTAAGAACTTGGTGAGTGGTATAATTTTGTCTTTATTGTTTACTGTATAAACCTTTTTTCCTTAAGCATCTACAAAACAGTATTTTTCTAATGTAATGTAGTAAAGCAATGATACTTTTGACAAGTTTCTTTTTCAGTATATTGTGTTCTACTTTGAAAATGAAGTATTCTTGTCATTATCAAAGGGTTATTTTGTCATTATGCACTTTAAATGATGCAGTTGTACAGCACTTCACTTTAAATAGTGAACAGCATATTCTGTAGTACCTGTGAAATTATCTATGCAATGGTCATCTTTGTATTGTCAGTTCTAAGCAGTCTGCAACACTCTTGCAACTGTTGGTATTCAATAAAGTAGAATCTTCCACTTCTGTCTTACTTCATAATAGCTTTTCTTCACACACTTTTGTCATGAGAAACCTAGCACATCAGCATATTCTTTCTGCTGTCCTGTGGTGGAATTTGTAATTTGCCCAGAAAAGATACACTGTTTTCCTTTTAATGAACTTTAAATGGTTATCAAACATATGCAGAAGATAAACTGTGCATCAGGAAACCCTGACCTTGGTCCATCACACTGAATAAAAATAAAAGTTCTGCTTCACTATTCAGAGAAGCTTAAACAACGTTTACTGTTTTAAGAAGATCCACTATGTTTGAGAGCATTGGCTATTCCATCAGAAAATATTGCTGAACTTTTTGCGTGACTAAAGGCTGCAACTAATGGTAAAATACCTATTGCATGTATTTATTTTGAAGCCTAGAGCAGAAACAAAGAAGTGTCCTGAGGTTTACCAATGTCTGTATAGGTTCCTGATGGGAAATTTTCTTTGTAAAATCAGTCATTAGTAAACTTTTGCTTTTTTAACAAAAATTTTTACATTGTGTGAGTGATATAGTAAATCACTCTGACAAGTCACTTTATTGAAGTCAAATTGGAGATTTATAAATGAATAATAATCTTTATTTAATATAGAGCTTTACTTGCCTCATGGAGAGTTCAGAAAAAAATCCATTCGTCAGCTATATTGTTATTGAAACACAAATGACATTTAGCTAGCATTGTAGTGGGTTTATTCATAATTGTGTTGTAAGACAAGAGTTTCTATCTGCTTAGAAAAGTGAGTGCCCAAGGACACGTATATCATAAATTTAATGAGAATGATTATTAATTATTAACGACTCAAGGGTGAAAAATTAGATCTCACCAGTGGAAATCTCGTAGATAGGAAAAGCTGTATTCACTATAAAAGGAGATGTTTTCTGCTTACATTCCATCAAATAAAAAACCAGAAAACAATGGCTACTGATAGACTTTCTACAGGGATATATGAACTACAGTCTTTCTGTCCAGCGTTCTATGTCAAAAGCTTTGACCACCATGGACATATTTGACTATGTTTTGAGAAAGTACAATAGCTTCAGACCTGTTAAAAACCTGGGTTTCTAGGTCTTAGTTTTTAAGGTAGCATAGAGAAGTGCACCTGGAACCTGAATTTTATATACTGTACCTGAATGAAAAATTAAGCAGTGTCTGTTTTGTGTGGTTTATGTAAAAAGACTTGTGAGGCATTTTTGGACCTCAGTAGCACAAAGGTGTGCATTTCCTAAGACAAATGTAAAAGGCTGGCAGAATTCAACAATAAAGATGAGTTATGAAATGTTGGAAATATTCCCTTTATGCTAAATTAGCCTCTTTCTTCTATAATTCTACCTTATTTTATTGCCATTCCTTGTTGTCTCTTTGCTCATGTTCTCACATGCATTTCTAACATGACTCGCATGGCTTGTGTAGCATCCTGTGCTTTAGCTGGTATTTCCAAGCAGAAAGAGACTTGCTTTGTCAGTTGTTGATTGATGTTTCTGATGTTAATTTTCATCCTTTTGTTAAAAGAATGGAAAAGTGGAGCAATGTGTTAAATTGTGGGGATGATGCTTCAAGAGAGGGTGAACGGATCACTGCAGATAGTTAAAGAAGAGAATATTCCAGTCAGATAGGAAGGATTGAGAAAATGGCAATCACAAAACTGAATTAATTTAGATGAATTCTGATAGCTGCTGTTGTTCTGCTTTCTGTAATTTTTCTTAAGACAGAAGACAAACTTCAACAATTCTCCTGGAAGAAGTGTAGCAGAACCAGGATTCAAACCTGGTGTCACAGAACTAGCCAGAGAATACATGAAAGAAATGGGAATTGAGTTTAGCTCTACGACTGGGCCACTCAGTGCATCTGGTTATGTTTTGAAAATCATTAGGTGTTTCATATGCTAATTTTTACAAGGAGGGCAAGACAGACATTGTACATGCTCACCAGTGGAAATGAGAAGCTGCATCTGCTGACATACTTACGTTGGAGCATAGGACTGGAGCCATCTGTATGTGCCTGCTGTTTCCATGCTGTTTCCATGTTTGACTTTCTCTTCCTCTGTTGGAAAGTATAGATAAACACTCAAAACCCCCCCAGTGCATGTAGTGACTGTGTGGATGTCAGAGAGGGCGCACTTCATTTGCCTCTGCCTCAACAAAAGAAAAATCCAGGGAAACGCAGCTTCTCAGTTGCATGTCTTCCCCTTATTTTGTTCCAAATTTGCACATGTTCCTGTTCACTGGTTTAAAAATAGTGGAAGGTCGCCTATATTGCACAGTTTTGGTAACCCTGAATAGTAAATTCAGATCAAAAATCCTCAAAGCAGTTAATAAAATCACTGCAGCAGACCTCCCACTGTATCCCACTGGGGCTCCTGAGAAAAATAATTAATCTCAAGCCTACTTATTTCAACATTGTTCACTCACTGAACAAATGTGTGGAAAAAAAGACCTTCCTGAAATAATTACCTAGCTCACAGATTATAGTTCTAACTTAGAAAAGTAGTTAGCCATAATGGAGATGCCAGGCCATTTTTATCACCATTTTACTAGTGTAGATTTCCCAAAGTGAAGAGTTAAATTCAAAAGCTGATATCCGTGAGAAAGTGTACTATTGGAATTACTTTAATTTTTGTAATGATATTTAGGAACTTGTAAAAATCAGGATTCCACTTTACTAAGTGCAAAATAATGGAGACCGGCTCTTTCTTTACAGGGCTTACATCATAAGTCCAGTAAATTAATCAGCAGCTGAGTCCTATTTGGGGGAAAAAAAAAGTTATAGAATCACAGAATGGCCTGGGTTGGAGGGGACCTTAAAGATCATCTAGTTCTGATCCTCTTACCATGGGCAGGGACACCTTCCACAAGACCAGGTTGCTCAAATCCCCGTCCATCCTGGCCTTGAACACTTCCAGGGATGGGGCATCCACAACTTCTGGCAACCTGTTCCAGTGCTTCACCACCTGCTGGGTGAAGAATTTCTTCCTGGTATCTAATTTAAACTCACCCTCTTTCGGCCTAAGGTCATTTCTCCTTGTCCAATCATTACATACTCTTGTAAAATGTTGCTCTCCAGCCATTTAGGTACTGAAAGGCTACAATATGGTTTCACTAGAATCCTCTCTTCTCCAGGCTGAACAACCTCCAACTCTATCAACCTGTCTTCAGAGGAGAGGTGCTTCAGCCCTTTGATCATCTTTGTGGCCCTCCCCTGGACTTGCTCCATCAGGTCCATGTTCTTCCTATTTTAGGGGCCCCAGAGCTGGATGTGACATTCCAGGTGGGAGTCTCATAAAAGTGGAGTAGAGAGGGATAATTCACTCTCCTGACCTGCTGGCCATGGCTCTTGTGATGCAGCCCAGGGTGCAGTTTGCCTTCTATTGTAGCTGGGCAAGTTGTGGTCCAGGTCATGGGCAAGTTGTGGTCCAGGTCATGGCCAAGCCTGTCCATCTGCAGGGAGGGAAGCAAAGCAGTCTCTGCAGCATGGTTGCATTCCCAGTCTGCACAAGTGAACAAGATGTGCAAAAAACTGGGAAACAGGCAGATTCTAGGCTCTATGGTCATCGCTGTAGAACATAAGAAACCCCTTGCACAGTGATTTTCAGAATTAATAATTATTGCCCCATTATGGGAGACATAACAACAACATCTTGCATCAGTTGTAGAAAGAAGGCACTGCTGCCTGATCCCGCATTCCCCTCCAATCCAAGCCTTGCTACATGGGAACTACTGTTCACTTCCAGTTGCTTATCGTTCTCATCTCTCTTCTTGCTGTACTGTCTTTCAGAAATAAACCGGAAATAAATGGACAGGTTTCTCAGTATGCCCATGTGCCTGTTTGATACCTGCCTCATGGGGTGTGTGATTTGATTTTTGAGTAAGAGCATCTATCTCATAGAGCAGTGTCTCTGCAGTGAGGTGCTCTGTGCCATGTTATGATGAAGGCAGCTGGGTGTTTTTGTGATTTTTAATAAATTTCTCTAAGGTTTCATTTTTCCCTCCTCTAAAGAACAGCAGGCAATTCTAACTTGGTTGGGGAAGCCTGTAAGGAGGCTTAAAATCACAGAGTAGGCAGCAGTGTAGCAGAGCAGGTTTAAAACCATGGTGCAGGGTCTGTTCCCTCAGCAGCCCGAGCCGTGAAGATGAGCAGTGGGGTGTGTGGTGGTGTCCCATGGGTGAAGGTGTTGTGCCACACCCTGGCGAAGGCTGCACCATCCAGCACAGTAGCTCTGGCACTGTGCCTCTAAGTGTGTTGGGCAGTGTTTGTGTGCTGAGGCACCTACAGGCACCGTGGCTGAGGGTAGTTCTTCTTTTAATCAGCTTAGCTGTTCTGAAAACAAAATGGACTTCACAATGAAAAACATTTAATTTGGAAATATTTATTTGTATGCAAGTGAGCTGTGAAAATATAAATCTCTTGATAAACTCTCCCTGCTGTATCGACATTGATGGTACACATGGCAGTTTCTTGCTGTGCTCTTTTCTTTCAGGGGAACCAGAAAATCCCAGGAAATATGCTGTTTCATTTAGAGCACAGCACTAATGATCTTGTTACAAGTTTATATGTGACAGGAACAACTTTGTGTTTGCTAATGTTCCATTCCTCTTGCTAAATAAGTTGTAGCTGTAACTCATTTGAAATTGAACAGACTTGTAGCAGCATACTATAAATTAAGTATTAATTCAGAAGATCATTTTTTGAATGCTAGAATTTCAAAACAATTAGTTTAATAATGATTTTTCATATTGGTTCCATCCTCAATACATAAACTGCTCATTATGTCTTCATGTTGTCTATTGATCCATCTATTATACCAGTTTATTCCATTCTCCTGCTTACTGATTGCACCAATGAGCCTGAATTTATTGGAACAGTTAAATGACATTTAATGCACTGTAGCTGGGAAACAGATCCAGTAGACAAACCTATTATTATACTACTGGAGTTTTTTGAATTACATTTTGCTAAGCTCAATGTTATCTTCCATGTTATTCTCAAATTCAGTGACAGGTGGGATAGTTTAATATCTTCTGAGCTGTGTACAGTTTTGGTCTGTTTGCTTAATGAACCCATGGTTTCAGACAATGTTTTACTTTATTTCTAAAGAAGCTTAAATATTTAAAACAGTCATAAGCAAAACAAGCAAGCAACAAAATAGTTCTCAACTATGGAGGCAGTTTTCCTTTCAGAAATTTGAGGAAACAGCAGTGCACTGCCCCAATTTCTGAAAAAGCAGAATAAAATTATTTTGAAAAGCCTTTCTAGAAACATAAACCAATACTAATATAAATGAGGACAGCTTGCCTAATTTCTGTGGAATTATGCAGTTGAAAACTGAATTCTGTCTGTGGATTGAAAGTTACACCATTTTGGAGAAGTAGGAAAAACCTCATCCTAGAAGGACCTACTCTGTCTTTCCTGAGAAGCAACAAATTCCTTAATGTAATTATTAAATAAAAACATTGAATCTCTTATATTCCTGACTGAAATCACTGATAATTACTTTTGACTAAGACCTCATATAAGTTTGAAGATGGTTAAACAAACCCCAGTCCACCAAATCTTTTTCAATTCAGGGAATGCCTCTTCTTATGAAATTCACTTGGCAGTCTCATTGGAGAACACTTTGCCTCCTGGAGGGTGCAAGGTGCAATTCATGCCTTGACACCATTCTCCTGTAGGTAAACAAATGCAGAATGACCAACCTCACTCTGTCCAGTGAATAAGCAGCAAAAGCTGCTAGTCAGCAGAAAACTAGGAAAACCAGTTTCTCTGCAGTTGAGTAGCATCTCTCATGTTTGCTGGGTAAACAAGCAGTAACAGTTATGTTTGGCTTTTCTGTTACAGGAAGAGATGATGGCTCGTCTTATTCTTTGCACAATTAACAAGAAGACAAATCTCTCTGGGAATAAGGGAGTTTTACCTGTAAATATAGTAAATATAGAATTAGCAGCATTAGCTTAGTTCTTGCTGTTCTAAGGGAAGCAGTCATGCAATGAAGCTCTGCTGCTGAGGCCCAACATACTATGCAGTTAATAAAATCCATTGCAGAGGTGACAAAACCTCCCAAGAGTGTGAGCAGTCCATGCAATCCTTGTGCTTTTCCTTTGTAACAGAGCTTTTCATTCTTTTGCACTCTGCATTCATGGAAGGGGTTTGAATGCCCCTCCCTTGCATAGCAGCAGGCTCTTGGCTCCTCACTAATGCTGGAGTGGGGAGGCTGCTGAACAAAGGAATTTCAGGAGCTTTTAATTTTCATGATCCAGTGGCACAGTTATTCAGCTCCTCTTTCTTTGATGAACTGGGTTCGTCATCGAAAGCAGGCTTATCTCATCAGCCGCAGCCTATGTGGCACTGTCTGCTCACATCCTTTGTCACAGAGCCTGGAAAGAATCTATTACCAGAGTCAACAGTTGTTGTGTACTGCCAGGGAGTCCTAGAGCAGCCTGTTTGGAGAGAATGAGGCTGGAAAGTCACCTTCTCTCTGTCCCCTGGGCTTTATTCACAAGGAACATTGTGCAGAGGTGCCAAGAGAAACCACAAGCCATATCAGAAAACAGACCGGAGACCTCGTTCAGGATTCATCAATGAGCTGAGACAGCAGAGATAGATTTGCACCTTTCTGAAAATCGAGTAAACTTACCTCACGGATCATGTGCTGTTGTGAAATACGATACACCTGTCCAAGAGTCTTTAATCTTTACACAAATCTCTGTTAGTTTTACTTCTTTTCCCATCGTATACTTTTTACTGAAATGACACATCTTCTCTCCTAGTAATAACTCCCCTGAAGGCATTTTACAAGCTCTTTAATATCTGAGGTCTTAGCATGAATTGTCCTGGACCTTTTAAGGAATTTTCTCCTATGGGACACAGAAATGACCAAAGGAGATTTACAGTCATTCTTTGCAACCATAGAGGAAGCCAGTCTTTGGGTAAGCTATCTCAAATTAGCATTATTGTGAGCTTGGTGGATATTAGTAATGTAATTACCTTCCCCACAATCACCTATACTAATTTAAGTGTATAAACCTACTTTTTGTCCCCTAAAGGAGACCTAATAATAATCTTTGGGTGTGTTTTAGGTTTACACTCCAGATTCATTTGCTATTACTTTTAGTTGTAATATCAAAATATGAGGTTGCAATAGCATATCTCTTTCCTGTGGTCCGTCACAAGCAGTCTTGCTTAATTTTAGGAATAATCAGATGTAGTTCTCTGATTAACTACGATTTTTTTTTCTTATAAGTAAGACAATCCCTCTGGAATTTACACAGAATTTCAGTGCAGTCCAGTAGTGGAGGGCATCCAAAATCAGAAGATACAGTGAGTGGAGACATTAAATAGCTCTCTCAGCCTGGTCATATAACAGAACAGGTTTAAAAAGGAGGATGCTCTTAGTGGGATTTTTTTGTTGTTTTCCACTTTGAATTGTTGCAAATCTTGGTCTCTTGTATTTTTTCCAACCTAAATTTCTGTACATTTAGTGCCACTGGCTTGATGAGTCAAGAAAATCAAAATGGCCTTTCTGTGACATTTAAGATGACTTTTTAAAAAAGGGGTTACTAAGTGTCTAGTAATCATTATAAACAACTTCTATATGAATTATAATATGGATTTCAGTACCAGGAACTTGGCAGGAGTTTGACCCAAATTATTTCAAGTGCAACCTTGGTAATGGAAATCAAAAATATATTTATCCAGGAGAGGGCTGAATTATTTGTTATGGATGGTTTTATGTAGAGTTTTTTCTTTTTAATGAACAGTTCTCCAGCAGTAAATGTAATATAAATATAAAAGTACAGACTTCTGCCTTTGTTGAAAGTAAATTTCTTCCACTTGCTGTAGAGCACCTGGTGTGATTTCCCTTCCCAGTTTTTAAGAAAAACCTTCACCGGCTTTGTTATAAACAGTCATTCATTTTTGGTGGTTCAGATGGTTAGCATGAGGACATGCTCAATACCTTTGGGGACTGAGCTGTTCCCATAACCCTAGATTTAAAATGCCTCCCTGGCATGAGGGAGAGCAAGATATACCACACCTCCTGGCTGTTCAGTAGATGCTGTAGTCAGCATTCTTCTCTCACATGAGCACAAAATATTTATGTTTGTATTTGCATAGAGTGCCACTTATGAATGGTGAGTATGGTAATTTCCCATTGTTATTTGATTAATTGCCTGAGAACCAGGGCTATTCTGAAGACTTTTTAGGTAACTCTTGTGTATTTCCTGAGTGGCATATCTGATAAATTCAGTAATTAAACTGTATGGTGCTATGGTGCTATCTGTACAATCATTTAATTTTCTCTGCCCCATTTGCTTATCTGTATCTCCCTCAAAGCTCTGAGTGTGGATGAGAGAACTGCTGACTGTTGCATAAGGTGACATTTATGTGTCTATCTATGAAGTTTACTAAATTTCCATCCTTTCACTGCCACCCTTACTCACTCACCTCAATCCCAAAGAGTCCATTGCATTGGAGAAAAAGCAAATGTAATTTGCACTCCCAAATGAGACTCTTTCTGCTATAAATATATCCCTTTCTGCAGCTTACATTGTTTTCCTTTCTGCCCTCCTGCTGAAATGATATTTAGCTGTTATATTTGAGAAAGCTAGTGATTTTGTCAACTCTTTCTAGCTTTTTATCCCTATTGCTTTCAAACACAGATGGGCCAGTCAGTTTAGGATAGATACAGTTTACTTGAATTACAAATATAAGAAAAGTCATATGACTCATTTTTTATCTTTATTCTGCAGTGCTACCTTCCCAAAGCCAAGGGCAGCCTGGAGTGTGTTCTAAAACAATAGGAGATGTCTTCATGTAAGCTTCACTAGTTGATTTGTTAGAGAAGAATTCTGTTCCAAATTTATGGCCAGTAAAAAATTCTAATATATCAAAAAAAATTTCTGGTTTTTTTTTGTCACTTATTCACGTCTGAAAATGGTCATAGGAATATTTCTATAAAGACTTGCCTGAGGAATAAATACTTGAGAGCAAGGCAAGTTAAGTTGCCAGGTAACTGGGAAAAATAACTGGAAGTTTCAGGGCAGTCAAATGTGAATTGCTTATTTATATTTTCTTTTATTTGCATTGTAATTTTACACTTCTTGAAACAAATGTTCAGATTTGGAAGAAATTCTTCCGTAAGCTAGATGTAGATAAAAACCCACTTCAAAACTGTCTTGCTTTTGGTGCTGATATTATTTTATTTATTAACTGCCTAACCAGGCTTGCTTCAGTGGTTTTGCCTCTTCTTCATGGCAACTATTTTTTGCAATTCTAGCTTTGCAAGACCCATGTGCATGACATCATCTCATATCAGTTGCAAAATAGCCACTGTTTTAACTTGTCTTGTGCTAAAGTCTAGGACTTTCTTGCTGTCTTTTGTTCAGGCTGTGTAGAGTCAATGGGATGCTGAACAGGTGAACAGTCATCATTTCGGCATAGCTCTACTCTACAAGAAATTGAAGGAATTTGATGAAAGTTGTGAAAATGCTGGGGACAGCAGTGGAACCACCCTCATGAGCTGCAGTGTCCCCTCTGTGGCCCCTAAGTGAGACCCTTGTGAAGCACTAAAAGCTGCCAGGCTTTGTCACTGTTGAGTTGCGTCACTTGTATTAAAATCCATCAGGGATGGAGTGTTCAGTGCATGGACCATACTGCTGAACAGGAGTTTAAAAATGATGGTGACACTGACTTCTGATGGGTAAAGGCATAATGTGGTTAAAGGCTATGTGAATCTGATCAAGATTTCAAAGGCTGAGAGAAGAGATGTGAAAAATTACCTCAATAATAATAGAAGCTCCATAATTTGGGGTGCCTGTGCAGAGGTTTGCTGTTAGCATCTCCCCCCAGACAGGTTATATTTACTTGGGAAAATTAGAGATCTATGTGGGTGCAACAGGAGAGAAATGGATGAGACAGCTGTAGCAAATCTGTGTGGATGCACAATGTGTAGTATAGCCCTTCCCAATTAGTCTAAATGGAAGACTGCAGTGCAAAGTAACTTTCAAACTTAGATAAACCATAACACGTACTCTGATGTTAATATCATGCTGAACTTTCTGAAGTTCATAAAGTATATTGTTGAAAGTAATTAATATGCTGCTTTTTTTTAATACTCCAAAGATCTCAAGTCAGTAGTTTAATAATTAGGCTGTGTTTCATATTTAGATACAAACTGGAGATAATTAGAAATGCTGAGGTACCATGTGGGTTAAGTGGACACCATTATTTGAGCTATTTAATGCATTTTAGTGGTAGCTGATAAAGTGCAAAGTAGGCTGGACAGAGAGGTTCTTTTCCATTGTGCATTAAATTTGTAGACATATAAATAGAGTTACATTTTTCTACTCCAGTTAAAAGAGACTGAAACTCCTCATAAGATGCTACAAGTAATCTACTACTGCTGCCAGCAGCATCTCCTCATGACTAGATGTGTTAAGCTTTTCAGGAATGAGCTGTCATTTTGTACCTTGTGCTGGGGTGAAAAAGAAAGGCAGTTTTTAACAGTGCTACACCATGTCGAATTACTTTCCAGAAATCCCAGTTTCTTAATTTTCATAAGTTTAAGTTGAACTGTCTTTATGTTCTGCTGCCTACTTTCTGGTCCATCTTCCTCTGCTGCCAAAAGGTATTCAGCTCTGCCTGAGGTTTGTGTCACAAAGTGCTTTAATACAGTCCAATGTCAAATATAGGCTATGGGATGGACATGCTCTGCAGTAACAATAGCAACAAAGGTACTGAAATTTTAAAATATAGTAAAAAAAATTTCAAAACAATTTGTGTGCTGTCTTTTCCAGACAAGTTTTTGAGATTTTGGACACTGATGCCCTGCAAATCAAACATTTTCAGTATCTCAAATAAAAGAAGTCTTTATAAATGAAAGCAGTAAGAATAACCTGGCATTTTGGAGAATGTTGAAAAAGGATTTTTCGGCCAGCATCTCCACCTATTCCACCTAACAACTGTTTCTAGCAAATTTTCTCTGGTATTACCTTGCCTCTGGTGCTTAGAACATACATACTTTTATGAAAGGGATATGTTCCAAGTCACTATAGGGAGGGGAAAGGATAACAAATTCTCATTTGTTGCAATGACATTTTTGCCATTTTTGAGGAGAAATAAAAACTGATGCCGACCTGTTCTGAAAACAGTAGCTTGCTGAGGAAATGGAGACCTCCAACCCTAAGGATATCATAATACAGAAGAAAAGAAAAATTGTTTCTAGTACCAAACTGTGTAATATTTAGAAGCAGGTGACCTTTGGGTAGGATTTTAATTTAAATTGCTCCATGGGAACCTCTCCTCACTGGATAAATAAGTCAGGTGTAGACTATGCTTGAGCAGAATACCTTCCTCTTAGGACCTTTTTGGTGCATGTAATGAGGAGAGGCTCTTGCTGGCTAGTGACAAGTATGAGACAAAGGGAATGAAAAAGTTCTGGTCCTGTTTTGAGTGTCTTTTACACTTGTAGAGGGCACTTAACAGAAAAGTTAAGTGATAGTTGAACCTAGAGTAAAAGACTTGTGCAATTTTTATATTCAGGGTCAAGTTTATGGACTGTGCTATCATTGAATGGGTCGGGTTGGAAGGGACCACAGTGGGTCATCTGGTCCAACCTCCCTGCTCAAGCAGGAACATCCCAGAGCACATGGCACAGGATTATATCCAGGCAGTTCTTGAATATGTGCAGTGCGGGAGACTCCACCACCTCTCTGGGCAATCTGTTCCAGTGCTCAGTCACCGGCACAGTAAAGAAGTTCTTCCTCATACTCAGGTGGAGCTTCCCATGCATCAGTTTCTGCCCATTGCCTCTTCTTCTATTGGTTGGCACCACCAAAAAGACCCTGACTCCAGCCTCTTGACACCCACTCTTAGATATTTACACACATTAATGAGGTCCCCTCTCAGACACCTCTTTTTGAGGCTGAATAGGCTCAGCCCTGTGAAATGAAAGATGTTCTTTCTATTGATTGGTTGGTTGGTTGGTTGTTTTGTTTGTTTTTTTTGTTTGTTTTTTTTAAATGAAAAAATTGCTTAAAAGCATCATGCGTATATTTGCATTGAGTAATTTAAAGTCCATGGGGAAAAAGAATTCCTTATCTGTGATTTAAAAAAAATCTTATCGTTGAGATACTTGTTGTTGAAAATATTAGCTCAATAATGTGTAGGAGCAGCTGAATGGAAAATATCTTGTGTAAACATTGCAGAAATTTGGTAGTGCTTATGAATATATATATATACCTGGATTAATATATCTAGGATTATATGTGTCCATAAGTTGTTGCCCTGAGTTTTGCAG
>VYZT01008389.1:90935-102966 GCA_013400735.1 Pomatostomus ruficeps | reverse complement strand
AAGTTTGCTTTCACCTGAACAAAGCCTAAGGCTGGAGGACCACAGTGGGAAAAGAAACAGCTGTGTTTCCTTTCAGATTCTATCAGTGGGTGGAGAGGTCCACTACAACCCTTAAAATGAAACCACTGCTCTTTCCAGCGTGGAGATTCCCCTGCTGGGACAGGTTCCTCACAACTGAGAGCTCTGTAAACCAGCACAGCCATCAAAGGCTGCACCCCGGCCCCCACCCGTTCCTGGCTGGCCCTCCCATCTCACTGCCACTGCCCCCCCGTGCTGAATCCAGGAGTTTGTGAGGCTGCACAGGGAACCAGCTTGAGAATATTATTTGGGTTTAAACTAAATTTTTTTATATTTTTACTTGGGGGTGATTTTACCCCGTGCCAGTTCCTCAGTGCAATTCACTTCCTGGCTTCAAGATGGTTTGTGCAGGCTCGGTGCAAGGTGTGAGGGAAGGGACAGTGGCCAGGGCCTGGCAAAGGTGGCACTTCTCTCTTTGGAAACACAGCTCGAGGTAATGAAACTGCACCTCCACTGAGCTCCAAATGCCCGACTGCCTCATCATACCCGGGAATATCCACATTCATGTCATCAAGTCCTTACTGGCCTCTGCAAAAGGAGCCTAAAAAAACAAAGTAAAAAACAACCAACCAAAAAACCACAAACAAACAAACAAACAAAACCAAAAAACCCCAGAAAATTAAGCCTAAATATATGATAGATGCAGCCCCGAGCAATTTGTGTGTGAGCATACACAACTGACTCGCAGGGACCCTCTGCATCGCATCACCCCAAACACCACGCCTATTTCTCCCCCATTTCTCTCAGGAGAGAGCAGCAAGCTCACAGAACTTTCCCCTGCTCACCTTAGGCCTGGAAAAGTAGTGTAGAATAACATTCTAGCTGCATTTTACCCTCTTGCAGAGAAACCGGCTGTGAATTAGGACCTGAAGATTCCCTGAGGGATTTTTCATTCACAACAACGGCTTCCAAAGCCTGGACAAACCACCACGACCTCGGCAGGTGGAGACCCAGCCAGTACAGCAGGGCTGTGAGAGCCCTGGATCTGCTGCAAGCTCTGCTCACAAACCCTGCTCAGGTGCCAGTTCTGTGCTCTCCAGAACAAAAATCCCATGGATTTCTACCTTGGAAGAAAATGAAACAAATGTCAGGTGTGTGCCCAGCTGGCTGGAGCCTCCTCACCTGCAGCTGGATTGACTGAACCCTCCTTGACCACAATCGCTATTCACAGGCAGAACGAGCAGCTTTGCAGTGTGATTTTTGTGTATTAAGCTGCTTCCTAGAATAAAGTTAAAATAAGTGATCCACAGAGGCTTTCACTTCCTCCCCTGCCCTGTAAAGTATTGTTCTCTGCCATAAACATGTCAGAAAAGAAAAATTTGGATAAATCTATGAACCTGAAAATAATTTTCCTCCAAGAGCTCTGCAGGGGAGACTCTAGGATGTTGCAGAAGCTAGAGTTGTAATACAGAATAAACATTTAGAAAAACAGTATTATTTTTCTTGTTATGTATCTCAAAGAACACAAAGCAATCGGACTTTCCTGACACCTTTTTGCTTCTTGAGCTCTCTTGGGCTCATGAATATCATCAAAGATCCTCATCAGCTGCCTTCCAGAAGAATTCTGAATTGCAGGAATGCCTGATACAGTTCTTTTTGTGTTTACTGGACCCTGCCAGGTTTATAAAAGATTGGCTGCTGTCGAGATATTGACTTTCCAGAACTCACGCTCTCCTTCAGATCAGCCATCTCTTCAGTTCTGCTCTGAAAAGGATGCCAGAAACTGCAAGCAGTGTTCAAAAACCCAATAAAAATGCCCTCCACCAGTCTGGTGATCTCATGAAGTGAAGAAAAGGAGCTCCAGCATGAGGAGAAGTCTTAACAAGAAGCTTTCTTTAGCCCCTTTTCTGCCCCAAATACTGGGGAACAGAACTGTTCAGCCTGAGATGAAGCCTGCAAGAGTACACAACCCCAGGGCTTCGGGGTTCCGGCAGGTCTGTGTCCCCAAACAGACTCTGGAGATAGTTCAGACATCTTCAAGCACCACCAGCCCCTCTCTGTTGGCAGTGCAGGGTCTCCCCAGACACCGCCCAACACCACAGGAAAAGGACACCAACTCAAAAGAGTTTTTATTTTGATTAGAGCTGAAATACAGAATTAGTTCCCTAACCACATGTAGTGCTGGCAGCGGGAATCTAATCTTTACCACATGTGAAAAGAGAGGACAAGTCTCTCGTAGTCACTGGTGTGACAGCAAAAATAAAGCCACTTCTGTGGAGTTTGGTAGACTGGAGCAAAAGGACACGGCAATAGTAATTTTTCATTGCAGGTATTTGTTCTCCTTCCTGCCTGGAAGCAGTTTTCAAGCTGTGAAGTCTCTACTCTCTGCTTTATCTCCTTGACATAACTCTGACATGAGAAGGGAACTGGAATGAAAACGTAAATATTATACAAGAATTTCACCAGATTTTAACAGCTAATAACCTAGATCAGGTATTCTTCCCTCAGCAGCTTTGACCCTCAGGAAAAAGCTCTTTCGGCTTAACTTAACCTGCACTTTTCAATTTTGGCAATTCTTTGCTGCTCTGAACACAAGCATCTCACAAAGTCTGTTATCTTTCAATGTACAACCCCCAGGTTAACAAAAATCTTTGTCCTTTTTTCTTCTTTTTAACAGAAATACAGAAAGAATTCCTCTGCATTTTCAAGTCTCATGGCTGCCTTGATAAACCTGAGCTGGGAGATTCATCAATCACCAGCTGAGTCTCACATCTCACCCCAGTTCTCGCTGGCTGAAGGAGAGATTGGTTCCTGCTGAGGACAAACTTCACCACGTGTGTCCTCTCACACACACCTTCCACCTGACTCTGGCAAATTTATCTCAAAAAACTCCACATCACACTCGCAAAAGAAGGAATTACCTACAGATGATGATGAACTGATGTAGATCGAGATGCATTTTCCAATCTGGAGAGCTAAAATTCAGCTGTCAGATTGCAAATTTACACCGATCTGTTCCAGAAACACTCACCTCCCGCCCTGACACCTGGCTCCACTCTTACCCCACTCCCAATACCTCCTGAAACCCACCAGCTGGTCTGGCTTTAAACGATTCCAGAAATGGAATTTACAGTCAAACATCTGATTTGAAGTTTTCGGTGCCTCCAACCTAAAATTCGGGTTGGTTGGTTTGGTTGGTTGGTTTTTGCCCCTATCCTACCTGAGTTTTGATCATTACACAAACCTTTCTAAAAACAATTCCAATCACAAACGAAACCTCTCAGCCTCCCGCCCAGCTCTGCCGTCCTTTTCTCTGGGAACAGTTTTCATTGCCAGCAAGAAAACCTTCCCTCAGTTCCAGCGTTTTTCATTCCAAGGGGGTAAAAGCGACACGCCCGTCCTCGCCCCGCGGGCTGAGCGGAGCCCGCGTCCCCGGCCCGGCCCGGCCCGGCCCNGCTCTGCTCCCCGCCGCCCGGAGCCCTGCTCTGCTCCGCTCCGCCCTGCTCCCCTCAGCCCCGCTCTGCTCCCCGCCGCCCGGAGCCCTGCTCTGCTCCGCTCCGCCCTGCTCCCCTCAGCCCCGCTCTGCTCCCCGCCGCCCGGAGCCCTGCTCTGCTCCGCTCCGCCCTGCTCCCCTCAGCCCCGCTCTGCTCCCCGCCGCCCGGAGCCCTGCTCTGCTCCGCTCCGCCCTGCTCCCCTCAGCCCCGCTCTGCTCCCCGCCGCCCGGAGCCCTGCTCTGCTCTGCTCCGCCCTGCCCCGCTCCGCTCCTCTCCGGGCCCTGCTGCGCCCTGCCCTGCCCCGCTCCGCTCCGCTCCGCTCCGCTCGGAGCCCTCCCCTGCCCCGCTCCGCTCCCCTCAGCCCCGCTCCGCTCCCCACTGCCCGGGGCCCTGCTCTGCCCTGCCCCGCTCCGCTCCCCTCAGCCCCGCTCCGCTCCGGGCTCTGCTCCGCTCCGCTCCCCGCCTCCCGGAGCCCTGCTCTGCTCTGCCCCGCTCCGCTCTGGGCTCTGCTCCGCTCCCCACTGCCCGGGGCCCCGCTCTGCTCTCCCCCGCTCCGCTTCGGGCCCTGCCCTGCCCCGCTCCGGGCCCCGTCTGAGGGCGGCCCCGCGGGGACACCTCGGCGCGGGGGTCCCAGGACTCCTTCAGCAAATTGTAAATAGCCGCTCTTTACACGGGAAAACACTTAAAGCACTGCACAGTATTTCAGTCAAAACAAGGAGAAAGTGCTCCTTGTGAGGACCGCGGCTTTGCAATCAGCACGGTACAGCTGTGCAGATTTTAAGGCCAGAAATAAACACTCTTAAGATGATCTATTCTGTCCTGTGTTACGCAGGCCAAAAAAAATTTCACCCCGTCATTCTTGCTCTCAAGCCTTGGGAGCTCAGATCCTGTTTGCTGTTCTGGGCTATAACGCATTCTTGGAGCACTTAAGGCTGCTCCCTTGTCTCACTGAAATGCTGCTCATCAGCTCTTTCTTGCCAGACTTCTCTAAAACCGTAGTCAGCACGGGTATGATGAGCAGGGCTATAAATACCTTTGCAGACAGGAATGTGGACAATTTTGCAACAAACACAGTGACTCGTTAATTGTTTTCTTGCTTACACATTCGAGTCCACCTGCTCCATTCCCACCAGGCAATGGCACAGGGATGCCTGGCAAACAGGCTCTGCTACAGTAGCCACAGTGTGTCAGGGAATAGATTTGTACAAGGTCCTGGGGTTACAATCCTGTCAGGAAACTCTGCCCCTGTCACAGCCTCAGGGACCCCAGCGCTCCTACAAGCGGGTGATTGTCCAGCATCTCCTTGTGTGGCATCACTGACACCAACTTCAAGCAGTGCTCGATCTGCAGTGCCTGTATTTATAAAGCAAATTTTTCCAGGGCTGATCCAAAGCCCGCTGACATCAATGAAAATTCTCACTGACTCCCAAAGGATTGGGACTGGGCATTCCATGAGCGAAAGTCTCCTTATTTCAGTGTGTTCAATGGGTGAAAAAAAAGCACCTGAGACCCCTGGAGCGAAGGAAGGTGTGCAGGTGTTTTTTGCCTTTTCTTTCCCTTGGGTTGGCTGTGACTCCCTCAGTTGCAGAGGTGTGAGGGTCCCCAGCACACAGACCCCGCAAAGCAGCTCAGAACACAGAGCTCTGCTGAGAAGCCCTAACCCTGCACGCCTCAGCAGTCTGGAATCATAAATCGCGGTGAGTTTAGAATTGTGAGTGCTGAATACTGCCACTTAATCCCACACAGTGCTGCCTTGAAGGGGTGTGAAGGACAAAGACGGGCACACATCTTAACTATCAGGTTTCTTCAATAACTTCATGAAACTATTAGGATATGAGGGACTTAAAAATCACTTATCCTTTTAGAATACAGGCTGCTGAACCTCTGGTGGGTTAGTGTTTATAAGACAATATATTTCTGAGCATACACAGGTTTGTAAAAATGTCATCATTTATCCAGCAGATGCCCACTGTGAACAGGATGAAATTGTGTTCAGAGGTCAAACAAATCCTCTAGTTACAGTCCATGAGAATGTTACCCTCTGGAACCCTGTTCAGAGAGTCCAAATGAAGCTCTGAGCGAGCCTGATGGCCATTTGGTCTGTGAGCTCTGGAATGTGATGCTGGGCACTGGAAAAGCTGAAGAGCGGCCTTTGTCAAAGGGAACAGCAACCCTGAGTGGGAAAATGGAGACCCTCCCAGCCAGCAGGACCTGGTAACTGAACCAAATAACCAAACTTAGTTCAGCCTGGAGAAGGGGAGACCTCAGAGCCCCTTTTAGTGCCTTAAGGGGCTCCAAGGGAGCTTGGGAGGGACTTTGGACAAGGACCTGGAGGGACAGGACAAGGGGAAATGGCTTCCCACTGCCACAGGGCAGGGTTGGATGGGATATTGGGAAAAAATTTTCCCCTGTGAGGGTGGGTGAGACCCTGGCCCAGGGTGCCCAGAGCAGCTGTGGCTGCCCCTGGATCCCTGGCAGTGCCCAAGGCCGGGTTGGATGGGGCTGGGAGCAACCTGGGACAGTGGAAGGTGTTCCTGCCCGTGACAGGGGTTGGAATGGGATGGACTTCAAGGTCCCTTCCAACCCAGGCCATTCTGTGATTCTGTGAAACCCCAAATGCAGCTGAGCGCTGCTGCCTCCAGAGCTGGATGTGCCCAGGGCTGGCACTGGTGAGCGAATGCTCGTGCCCGCTGTGGCACAGGATGTCGGGCAGAGCTGCTGGGCACTGCACCCTCACTGGTCCATCTGCCCATCCACAAATCTCACATTGGGCAGATTCTTGCGTTTCAGTCACCCTTGAGTTGACTCTCATGACGCTTCATCCTCCTGCCTTACTCAAGCACCCCTCGATCCTAAGGAGGACCCCAAAGTCATTGTAACTCAAGACCAGGACACAGCATTTTCATGGGATTAGTTCATCTCCTTTTGAAATAGATGCTGTTTCTGAAGGAAGGGAGAGGCTTCTCTCCAGCAGATATTGCAACTCCTCAGGTCTCAAGAGAGGCTGCTGTGAGACAGTGTCTAACTGCAACTGCACAGGGTGAAACATGCAGTTTACACCTGAAATTTGACAAGATGCTTTGGCTAACAGGACTATCCTTTAGAACATGCCTTTCCAAATATAACTTTGGGGCTTTTTGTCAGGAATTTGGAAGGAGTCATCAGCAGCAGACAAACTCAGCAACTGCCTTTCCTGTAGATCATGGTGAGGATCTACGGGATGTTCATGGTCAGGTAGTGAGGGTGTCAGGGGTAGATGCCATGGCTGACACGTCACTGATGCTTCTCAAGTGGGGCCAAACTGTGATTAACTGCACCAAACCTCCTGTCTAGAAATGCTCGTGTTCTGAATCAGTGACATCACTCCTGCCAGCATGCCTACCCCTAACAGTCTGAGGAGTCTTAAAGTCTCCATGCCACCAGCTAAGCCAGGTTATTAAAATAAATCCTCAGTGTCTTCACAGAGCGCAGGTATCTCTGTTCCAGACCTGCTGTCAATTCCTTCTGTGGAGGCTCTGAATTCCAGCTCCACCTGGCTGCCTCCATGTCTGCTGCCTCACCGCTCTGGCCGTGGCTCAGTTCTGGCCCTGGCTGGTGGATGAGGCAGAAGGAGCCCAGCAGCGTTTGCAGCTCAATAACAAGTCCTGCAGGAATGCAATGGACTGGATGTGCCTGTGCTGCAGAGCCTGGCTCTCTGGATGCCGCTGGAGCCTGCACATTGCAGCAGCAGGAGCTTGGTTTTGTTTACAGGACCTTTGTAAATGACACACCCTCCTTGAGAGTGTGCTGGGAGAGCTTTGAACAGCTCTCTCTCATCTCAGTTACCCTGAAATGCAGAACTGCTGGTGGGATTTAAAGAACATCATGATTAGGAAAATTTGAAAATCTTCTAGGTCTCGTTCCATCCATCAATGGCTATTCCTGTAAAAGCAACGTCCTCTATGAATTTTCTGGAATAACAGCTCCTCTCTGAGGGTCAACACCATCTCAAGACATTCCCTTACTGTTGATCACACTGTTCCCTAGGAAGATAACGTGCAGCTCCCTGTATGGATATTTTGCTTTATGTACTTTCCTTTTCCCCACTTAGATCATGCTCAACCCTGTGCCATTCAGCCTCTTCATTTGTTTCAAGCCTGATGCAGAATTTCTTGTCTGGGGACATCAGGTCCCCGTTATCCCTTTCTCAGCAGCTGTTTGCCGCCTGGACTCTGCCCTAAATCCTGCAGTGATGGGTGATGCCCATGGACACAACTCCAGCTCCTCTCTGTCCCACTGCCACCCCCAGCCCGATATTCTGACGCTGCTCTGCCCTTCCTGTGTGGTTTGGGTTCTGATCCCCAATGTTCAGGAGCACAGAGGGAGCTCAGCTGCTCCGAGCACAGACAGCACACCCCAGTGCTTATTGCAGCTCACTCACCTGCTCCTGCTGCTGGCATCCGCTGCTCTGCCTTATTCACACATTTTCCCAGCCTGAACTGGTCGTCCTTGGGTATCCTCACAGCCTTGGGCGTGCAGAGGAGGTGGCTTTTGCTGCTGCCGAGGTTCGGTGTCTTGGGGGAAAGGTCCAGCTTGGTGAGTGTAGTAGGGAGAAGTGAGGTGCAGACACCATGAACACGCTCAGACCACACGCAAGCCCCTCCTCCTGGCTCTGTGGGGAGGCACAGGAGAGCAGCTTTGTTCCTATTTTAAGTACGGACCAAAGTATCCAAGAGCCATTTGTCCTCTCCGTGCAGCCCGGCAGGATTTGGGTTACAAGGCTCAAAGAGCTGCTATTGAGTGTGCTGCTCCAGGGGATTAGAGGCAGGAAAGCTGTCCCAGGATCTCTGTCCTTCTTGAAAGGACTTCTAAAGTGTACGACCTGTGGCTAATATTAGACTCTGCAACTTCAGCAAGCGATCCGGTGCCCTTTCTGCACTGCTTGGCTCTGCCCATTCCCGCTGGGATCTCAGCCCGCAGCACCATTTTCAGGGTGAATGTCAGGACCTCAGGACTCACGTCACCGGACATTTAAGGGTCCCTTTCTGATACTCTTGTTGGAGAGAGTGAAGCGTCCCAAGAACGCCTTCCAGAGTGTCAGAACATCCTCCCCTTCCCTCGCCCAGCCAGTGCAGCAAACCTCAGGGTGATGGACTGAACAGCTGATTTTATTAGAAACAAACCTGATTTTGTTCCCTTTCATTCGCTTTTGAATTTCATTCACAGGTCCTCTTACACTCACACCGAAGCACTGAGACGGATGTGTGCAGGTGGTGCAGCCAGGGTCACTTGAGGTGACACCAAGCACAGGCAGCACCGGCTGCTGAGTCCCCGTTGTGTCTCTCAGCTCTTGGAATCGGTGGCCACGTGCTGGGTTTTGTGTTTGCCTTTCACACCGATCCCGAGTGCTCCAGGGAGTGCCAGGGCTTCACCCAGCCCTGCCACGGCACAGGTGGGACCCTGCAGCCCTGCAGCCAGCCCCACGACCTGATTTGCATTTGTTCCCAGCTCTCTCATTTCCTCTGACAGGTAAAATGGAGGAAAAGATAACTTGGGCACCAATATTTTTCACTTGCACCCTCGGGGCTTTGTAATCTCCCTTGATTCTGCCCGAGTTTGTGTGTCATTTGTGCCCCATGGGAGAGCAGCAGCGGGGAGCAGTCTCTGGTCGTGGCAGCCTCTCAGCGATACCCCAGACTCAGCTGCCCGAAGGGGGATACCTCACACGGCTCCCTGCTGAGGAAATTCTCTGGGTCCCTTAACAGAGTCCCCCACTGGGAGCACCCAGCATTTCTGTTACGGTGTCCCCTGTGTGCTGCCGGGGCAGCTCCTCATTGCAGCCCCTGCCCATGGGTGCCTCGAGCTCTCAAAGTGCTGATTCTGGGTCTGGTGTGACGCTGGGGGATGGAGACTGAGGCAGAGTCCTGCTTTTGTGGGTCACCAGCTCGGAGATGCCTCCTTCTCAGTGGTGCCTGACACAGAAACACAGTTTTGGATCCCTCTGCCTGCATCCACCTCAGCTCCTCTCAGCACAGACTTTTAACTGTTGTAGCGCATGAGCAAAAAGGAAGGCAGGTTTCACCATTGCTTCTTCAGAGATTAAGGTTTGAAAATTGAAGTTGTAAGTTGCCTCTAACAAAAACTTTAGAAACTGTTTTATTTTTGAAAATTAAGGTGCCAGTTGAAAGTTATTACCAGAGGTTGCAGTTCTTCTATAGGCACTGCCTGTTTTCTCCATGCGTTAAAAAAACCACAGAAACACGGGTGAGAGGTAATCAGAAACACGGGTGCTGGATTAGCTCAGGGTCAGGATATGCCAGTGTAGCTGCTCATCTTCTGAGGTGTTGTGATCTTTGTGAAAGTCTCCAGTGTGTGGAGATTTAAAACTCCCGGGTCTGACTGCATGAAAGGGCTCCATCCATTTCCTACAAATGCAACCACGCTGCTGGTCCTGACTCGGACACACGTTTATGGTCAGTTTGCACTTTGAAAATGGGAGGAATTTTCCTCTCAGTATAGAAGGATTACAGGGAATAGCCTAAACCCACACAGAGACCAATGGAAAAGAACGTTTCTGGAACAAGCTCTGTATTTGCTACCTCTCCCTTTCCCAAAAGGAAAACCAAATCCAGGGCACACATGCAAAACTCAGATGAGACAAAGGCCCAGCTGAGAAGTCTCCCAGGTAGGAAAGGGAAGGATACTCACCGAGTTCTTTGGTTTGGTGCTCTGCAAAAGGAGAGGAACCAGCCCAGGAGGGTGGTGGGATGTTGATTTGGACATTCCCTGTGTCCCCTCGCCCAGAACCGCCCGCCCCAGGGTGGGTTTCTGCCACAGCCTGGCCATGCAGAGCCCTGTCCCACGCCCAGGCCGGAGCTCTGCTCTGCCAGGGGTGGTGCCGTTTGTCCTGCTCAGACCTGGGGCGGGAAATGTTCCCTCAGAGGTCCCTCCGAGGGGACCAGGGCACTCCCAACCTGCCAGCAGCACCCATTCCCAGCCCCAGACAACATCTCAGTCACCTCGAATTCTTGATTCTCAAATTCACTCCCTCCTTTCCCTCACCCCAACAATCTTTTGTTTTAATTCACACTTTAAAAGTGAAAAAAACCCCAAACAACCCCACCACTCTTTACAGAATGTACAAAGGCCTTTCCCTGGATAGACTTTCTGGGGGAGGCAAGAAGCTGGAAATGCCCATGAGGGAAAAGCTTCCTCCCAGGACCTCCTCAGGACCTTTCTCCTCAAGATCTCGAGGGCCTCGCCCACCCTCCCTGACCCTGTTGTGGGCAAAAATCAGCCCAGAGCTGCTGGAGAGTGGAGACCTGAGGCTCCAGCTCCAGGGCAGTGCTGCAGGGGCATCTCCCCCTGGTAAGAAAGAGAAGATTTCAGTTTCCTTCATTCCTCTGCATCACCTCCCATCAGAGGCAGAAGGAAAGGAAGCCCTGCCAGGCAGCCTGGCAGTGCCAGGGCTCCTTTACAGGGCCAGGTGAATTATTGCTGCATTTCCATGCTGGGGCAGAGGAGCGAATGATGCAGCTTTAATGCCAACTTCCCTCCTTGGCCTTCGTGCTGAAGAAGAAACATTTCTTGTCCTGACAGAAGTTAAAGTCCCCGGTCTTTCAGTTCCCTGGCACCGAATGTGCCCCAGACACCAGGACAAGACCCTGTCATCCATCCAGGAGTTTCTCAACCCTCCACATCTGTCAGGAGCAGAGGAATCTGCCCAGCCCCTTCCCCAGCCCTGCCCCTGGATGGTTTCATTTTTAACAGATAAACAGAGATACAAAGGAGAGTGACCACAGCAAGCAGTACAAGGCCCATGGCCATGGCAACCATCCAAGGATGTTCTTCTCGGAAAAAGGGATCTGAAAAATCAAATCCCCAAAGGGGACGTTACTCCGAGCGTAGCAATGGGAAGGAGATTATTTTTATTTCATACAAGGTCATTTCATCTGCATCCTATTGAGAGTCAAAATCAGCTCACGACTGTTCTCCACAAACAGACAAAAAGAGACATTAAAAAAAAATCAATTTTGACAATTTATCACTTGTCGGAGGCTTCAGATGCTCTTGGCATCTTTGAAATTTTAAAAGAAAAGGTTTACAATAATCTGTCCACTCAGCTCACCGAGGAAGTGGTTCTGGTTGAGAGAAAACAAAAGCAAATGAACATTTTTGACAAGATCACACTGGAGTTCACTGCTCTGCAGCCCCTTTGCCAGGGCTGCCTTGAAGAAGCTCCTTCAGGTCAGTAACCTCACAGAGCCCAGGCTAAGTTCGCTGCTGCTGTTTTATTTCCTTTATTGATCTGGTTTTCCAAAGGGTCCAACACACCCTGGACACAGCACAACAAATGGGAACGTGCAGGAAACAGGAACAGCAGGGAGGGAAATGGCAGCAAATTATCATCAATTCTGCAGCATCACCCAGCCCCGACCCAGGTTCAGCGGGGTTGTGCTGACACGGCCAGGGGGGTGCAGAGGGATGCAGGAGGATGCAGGGGGATGCAGAGGGGTGCAGGGGGATGCAGGGGGGTGCAG
>VYZT01008389.1:49865-90721 GCA_013400735.1 Pomatostomus ruficeps | reverse complement strand
GGATGCAGAGGGATGCAGGGGGGTGCAGGGGGATGCAGGGGGTTGCAGGGGGATGCAGGGAGGGGCAGGGGGATGCAGGGGGGTGCAGGGGATGCAGAGGGGTGCAGGGGATGCAGGGGAGTGCTGCCACTCTCAGAAGTGGAGAAGGGGCCTGGAAAGGGCCTGACCCTGCCCTGTGCTCTGCTGTTCACAGGCAGTCAGGCTGGAAGCTGTGTCAGGCATCAGCAGGAGCTGGGGCAGGATTTTTACCTGTGTGCTGCCCATGAACTTGGAAAACCAAACTATAAACGACAAAAGCTGGCAGAGCTCCGGTGGAGCTGGGAACTGGAGAGCATCCTCTTCACTGGAGCACCACCTGGAGACGAGGAAGGGGAAAAGGGCAAAAGGGAGGAAAACCACGGGAAGATACAAAAAAGAAGAAAGGAAGAATTCACTTTTAAAGGGATTCGGTGCTCATTGCAGCCCCTTTTGGCAGAGCCTAGTGAAGAACCTCAGGTGCCCCAGGTTGAATTGATTTTCCATCTTCAGCCTGCCCTTGGTTAGTGCTTTGTGTACAAAGTACCAGCCTGGTATAAAAAGCTGTGGGGATCTCCCCCGGGAAGGGAAAGGACAGCCTGCTGTGGCTGCTTTGATTCCGCATTAACAAAGAGACAAACAGTGCAGGACGAGGAGAAGCCCTGGCTGAGCCAGGACTCGTTTCATGCACCTTAAAGGGAGCGGGAAGTGGCCTTGGACCAGGGGAAGCAAAATACCCAAAACACGAATCCAGGGCCCAGCCAGGACAGGACCTGGCCCTGCTCTGCTCTCCCACTCCTCTTCTTGCCCCCTGACTTGGTCCCACTTTGCCACCAAGAGGTGAAACCACGGGCAGCTCTGGCAGGTGCCAGAGGGTGATTTCCAGCTGCAGATTCCCAAAAGATGCCACACACCTGGAGACCCTGAGCTCCTTCCTGGGCTCTGGGCTGCAGGAGGAGCTGCTCAGCTGCCACCCAGCACCTCGGAGAGGTCCCCTGGTCCCAGCTAAGCTCTCTGAAAACCAAACAGAAATGTCACTCTGTCCCAGCCTGCCACCCGTTTCCTCCTGCGCTGCCTCTGCTCCAAAACGGAAGCTGCTGAGTGATTTGGGGGCTCTTGGCAATGCTTTTGCTCTGGACAGGCCCTTCTGGCAGCGGGCACAGACACAGCCCGGCTGCAGGGACTCCCCAGGGCTGCGTGTGACCGCTCCTCCCGCAGCGCGCCCGGGCCGGCAGCACTTGGCACATCCCTGGCACGAGCTCAGAGGCAGTGGGAAGGAGGGCGGTAATGGAGCCAGGATTCCCATCCAGAGGCAGTGCCGGGGTGGGAGCAAAGCCCAGCACCAGCTTCAGAATTGCCTAAAAGCAACTCCCAGCCAAGAGGCGAGGCCAGCAAGGATGATTCCTTCAGGGGAAGCTGAGAGAGGCAAAGGCAGCGCCCACGGACCTCAGTCCAGCAGAGTCCAGCATCCTCCCAGCCCAGCCAGGCACGGGGGCACCTGCTGGGACAAAGGGACCTGGCCAAAAGGGGTGACAAGGAAGAGAGGGAAGCAGCAGATGAAGGGTGCAGTGACAGAGACCTGAAAAACAAATGTCAGCAGAACGAAATGTAATAATCCAACCTCATAACTGACCTGTGGGATCACAAATCCATGTGCAGGGAGATCAGCCTGGCTTTTGTGACCATACGTGAGCAAAGCTGGGATCAAAGCTGGGAGTCCTGGACACCTGGGTGTGCCAATGGAGGGATGTGAGCACTAAAGCCATGTGGAGCAGAAGGAGCTGGGGAGGACAAGGTGTCAGACACACGAAAAGGGTGCAAAAGGAACTGGCCATGGGTAAAGTGGAAGCAGCCAGTGAGCGTGGCCAAGGCAGCCAAGCTGCAGGCAGGGGTATCAGGCAGGCAGAGGATCCCCGCTGGTGCCTGCAAAGCCACCTGGCAGCAGCTGCCCTTTCATGCTGCTTTATTTGTGCTTAGACAGTGCCTTCCAGGGCGATGTGAGAAAGCAGAGTGTTCCCCGTGTTCCCTGTGAGTGGGGACAAGGCCATCATCCCTGGCCACAACGGCCTGGAGAGCAGAGAGGTGGGGTGCAAAGCCCAGCACGTGCTGTCCCCCGTTTACCAGCTGAGCAGTTGAGGTGGTAAACACCTCAAACATCTCCACCGTGAACCCATGGGCAGCAGGACAAAACTGGGCAAACAGCCAGGCAGGAGCCAGACCTACCCCTTGTCACAGGACGCAGCCCGGACACCCAGAGCGTGGCCACTGCGCCTGGCTGGTGTCCCCAGATGCCATCCCAGGGGGCTGGAGGTGCCCGTGGTGCCGTGGCCCAAAGGGCTCTGAGCGTCCTGCCCAGGCAGACCCAGCCCCCCCCAGCCTGCAGGGGCTCTTATCACCCCCCTGCAGCTGCGCCGAGGGAGGGGAGGTGCAGCAGACCCTGCGATGTAAACAGGACTGGGCACTGCAGGAACTGCCAGATTCAAGTGTTGGATCGGGGCCCACACGGGCTGGCAGCTTCGGGGCATGGGAGGTCATTGGCCAGAGGAGGGCAGGGGGAAGCTCCCGGGGGTGCTCCCCGGACTCCCAGCTCTGCTCTCCAGGCCACCCAGCCCCTCTGGACTGTGCCCTGCTCACTCAAACCAGCTGGAAGTGCTGGGCAAGCTCAGTGCAGCCATGAGCTGGTGAGGAGATCAGGGCTGTGGGGAGAAGATTGAAGCCCTTCCAACCCAGCCCAAACCTGCTTTGCTGGAGCCACCCTGCAGGCTGAGCAGGTGAGCACTGACTGTCTCCAGAGTGCCTGAAGGCTGTAACCTTTCCATCATTCTTTCTCTGCTCCATCATCTGCAGGCAGTCCTTGAGTCTTGCAATTCCCACTCGCAGCAGGGAATCCTGTTTCCCTTCTTGCTGATTGACTGTGGATATGCTGGCACCCGGGATGGAGAGAGCAGAGAGTGAGACCCTGATGGAAGAGGTGGAGGAGATGTGTGCAAGAGGTGAGTTTTCAGAAGGGAGGAGGAGGGAGAACTGTCCTCTCTTGGGGAGAAAATGCATCCTCCTTCTGCTCTGGGAGGATAATTGAAGGTCAGAGCACTGGGGTTGTCCCCAGACTGGGCTTTTCACGGGCTGGGACTTGGTGGCTGCAACACTCCCAGCTGAACTCTGGTGCTTACCTTAGACCCAGCACCAAAGGCTCCTGAGCCGACATCCTTGGCCCCCTCCATTGTTCACGGAAAGAAACGTGAATTTGGGGCTGTGGGTTATGGGTCTTGGGGTAACGTCCACCATGGTGAGCGCTGGTTTGTGCCCTGACCTGCCCGTTCTGCTCTCGCAGCACCACAAACACCCAAGCTCAGGTGTCTGCACTGCAGCTGGGCACCCACCCACCCAGGTGCCTCCTCCTCCAGGAACCAAGGTCCCCTTGGCCAGGATGTGTCCAAGCCCCTGGGGCAAGGACAGGGCTGGGGCAGCACGGAGCCAGGCACGGTCCAGCCAGGGGGGTTTCCCACTGCAGGGAAAAGGAACTCAGCCTGTCCCTTCTCTTGCTGGGGTGGATGCAGCCCTGGGGCTGCCTGTTCTGAGCAGCTTCTCCTCCTCTGTCCCCAGCCGACGTGACCCTGGACCCAGACACTGCCAACCCCTTCCTCATCCTGGCCAGCGACCAGCGAGGGGTGGGACGGGGGGACGAGTGGGCCTCGCTGCCCGACAGGCCCGAGCGGTTTGACCCGGAACCGTGTGTGCTGGGCAGCCAGGGCTTCGCTGCGGGGAGACGCTGCTGGCAGGTGGAGGTGGCCGAGGCAGGGGACTGGTGGGCTGTGGGAGTGGCCCAGGAGTCTGTCAGGAGGAAGGGGGTCCTCAGCTTTACGCCCCAGGAGGGGATCTGGGCCGTGGGGCAGTGGTTTGGACAGTACCACGCTTTCACTGAGCCTGACTGGACCCCCCTGCACCTCACCTGCCTCCCCAGGGCCATCCAGGTCTGCCTGGACTTCACGGACAAGCAGGTGACTTTTGCCGATGCTGAAAACGAAGCCCTGATCTTTGCTTTCTGCCTGGCCTTGTGTCCCGGGGAGAGACTGCGCCCCTGGCTCTGGGTGGGGATGGACTCGTGGCTCAGGCTGTGCCCCTGACAGGGAGGGAACACGGGGGACACGGGAGAGACTGGGAAGGCAAACGCAGTCATCGTGGGGCTTTGTGCTGGGAACCAGGAGGGTCTTGCGTCCTGCCGGCTTCTCCTCACGTGGATCCTCTGGCCACCAGGGGTGGAGTAGCAGGTCACGGAGCTGGATGCCACCACAGAGCCTCCTTCATCCCCCCAGCCCTCGGCTGGGCCTGCAGGGGAGCACAGAGACTCGTGCAGGGAGGAGTTTGGTGCCCGGTGTCCCAGGGCAGGGACCACCATCGAGTGCCGGGGCACTGCAGAGCTGCTCTGTGTGAGGCCATGGGAAGCACAGCGGG
Source organism: Pomatostomus ruficeps (assembly GCA_013400735.1). Lineage (NCBI taxonomy): Eukaryota > Metazoa > Chordata > Aves > Passeriformes > Timaliidae > Pomatostomus > Pomatostomus ruficeps. The sequence continues at coordinate 86,254 of VYZT01008389.1, read as the reverse complement.
TTCCAGCTCCTCCGGGGATGCCGCAGTCGTGCCTCTGGCTTTTCTCAATTAAGTTAAAAACCCAAACATAGCTGGATACTCGTGATAGCACTTATCTCCACCACACATGCAGAGCCTCTCCTCGTCCGACACGTGCACCAAGCACGTCTCTCGCAGCAGAGCGCTGGGAGCAGCTGTAGGGGCAGCCCAGGAAGGAAAGCACGAAGCTGAGCTGTGTGAAATCCTCAGGAGAGGCAATTCCCACAGGTGTGCCATTCTCTGATCTCCACCCTCACAGGATCCTGCTAAATCCTGTCCTTGTGAGAGGACAAGGTGGATGTAGGTGAGGGAGAACATTGCCCGGGTCCAGCCTAGATTTCTTCTCTGAACACTCTTCTGGTTGGACCCTCTTAGTGCCACCTCAGTTGTCATCGTTGTGGTGGCATCTGGGCACAGGCCACAGTATTGGTCTCCCTGCTGTGCTCCAGGAGCTGCACAGAGCTGCAGCGCCGGGCCAAGCCCAAGGATCTGCCCCCAGAGCCCTGCCCGAAGCCTCTCCCGCTGTGGCAGCACCAAGACCGGGGAAACGCGGGGATCTCTGCTCCCAGCCAGGCACTTCCTACTCCCCACGGGCAGCAGCCTCTGAGCCTGTCCTGGTTTAGCTTGGCAGAGTTAACTTTCCTCTCAGCAGCTGGCACAGTGCTGGGGTTGGGATTTAGGGTGAGAATAACGTTGATGGCAACAACCATCAGCCACGTGGTGTTTCCCCAAGTCAAGGACTGGTCAGTGTCTCGTGCCAGCGAGGAGCTGCACAAGGAGCATGGCCAGGACAGCTGATCAAACTGGCCAGAGGGATATTCCACACCACAGAACGTCCTGGCCAGTGTGTAAACTGGGGGAGCTGCTGGGGGAGAGGCTGGGCACTGATCAGCAACTGGGTGTGGGGCATCACTTGTTGCACTTGGGGTTTGTATTTTTTTCATTACAATTATTATTATGATTAGTATTATTACATATTACTTTGTTTCAATTATTAAACTGTTTTTACCTCAAACCCAAAGGTTTTTTTCCTTTTTTCCTTTTTTCCCCCCACCTCCTTTGGAGTGGCTGGGCGCTGTTTAGTTATCAGCTGGGGTTACACCATGACAGAGGTTCCCAGAAGAAGGTTGGTGTATAGAGACTCTTAGTTCTGTGTTTTTATCCTTTGTAATACAAAACACCCCAAAAGATTTGTGCTGTGCATTTAGGGACATCTACCTCAATCAAGAAGAAGAAATTCCTTTCTGAAAGACAGCTCAGTCCCTCAGACTTGAGGAAAGTTGGGTCTTTCAACAGATTGGTGTCCAGGAGTCTCTTCACTGGAATTCTGTGGTTTGGAGAGGGTAAATTTTGTGCTTTGGTTTTGTTTTTGATGTGCCCCCCAAAATTAAATTTAAAAAACCAGCTTTTTGGGAGCTGAGTTGCATAATTGCAGCATTTGTGTGAGAAAGACAATTTCATGTAGAACTGCATCACAAAGACTCAGGGGAGTTTAAATTCAGCTCTTCTGCGCTAGAGGTCTCTGCATTCCGGTGCCACAACAGGTAGGAAGGCTTTAAGAACACCACACTCTCTTCCTTTAAACCCTTTTTTTCTTTTAATATAAACAAGCCCAGAAAACCCTTGATGTGACAGCTTGGCCAGGAAACTCACCCAAGGTCTTGCCCAAGGCTAAAGCCTTGTCCAGGGCCTTGGAAATGCATCCAACATCGGTGTTGNACTCAGACACAGCTCTGACACGGCTCAGACACACTCGAACACAGCTCTGACATGGCTCAGACACAGCTCGGACACACTCAGACACAGCCTGGACACAGCACAAACACACAGACACAGCTCGGACACACTCAGACACAGCTCTGACACGGCTCAGACACACTCAGACACAGCTCTGACACAGCTCAGACAGCTCAAACATGGTTGGACACACTCAGACACACCTCTGACACAGCTCAGACAGCTCTAACACAGTCAGACACACACACAGCTCTGACATGGAACAGACAGCTCAAACACACTCGGACACACCTCGGACACAGCTCTGACATGGATCAGATACACTCCAACACAGCTCCAACATGGCTCAGACAGTTCAAACACAGCTCTGACATGGCTCAGACACACTTGAACACAGCTCTGACACGGCTCAGACAGCTCAAACACAAACACGCCTTAGACACAGCCCACCATGGCCCCACCACAGCTTGCAGACGTGTCCGGTGTCTCCCACGGCCCTGGAGCGAGGGGCTGGGCTGGAGAGCCCCGGGCAGGCCTGGGTCACCCAGCTCACAGAGGCAGCAGCAGGAGCCTCTGTGTGGCAGCATCACTGACAGCACCAGAGTCGCTCCATTCAGCCCCACACACACCCCTGGCCCCATCAGGGGACAAAGGGCTCCTGACTTGGCCCAAACCTCATCACCTTGCTTGGCGCACACCAGGCAGGCTGCTGTGCTCTGACAGAGAAACTGCCCAGAAATGACAGAAGTCCTGGGTTTTGTCCAACTCTCAAACTGTCTGCTGGGGCTCCGGGGCTGCTCAGGGCAGCTGCCCCAGGCCGGCGGGACCGGAGGTGCTCTCAGGGAGGCAGCCTGGGCTCTGCAGCCCTGGCCCCCTCCAGTAACAACACAACAGCCCAAAGTTTGTCTCACTTTTATTTACATCATTGCACAGCCCGTTTCCCCAGAACGCGCTGGAATGTGGAGGGTCAGACACCGACTGCCCACATCCACGAGCTGAACATCTCCTCTGGGAAGGAGGACGAGACTCGAAGAGTCGCTATTGGGTCTTGCAGGGGCACATGCAACAACTCCAATTATTGGCAATGACAATAAAGCCGAGGATGCTGAGTGCAGCCGTGGCCACACAGCAGCACAGGGCCGGGCCCCCACGGCCCCAGCCAGGGGCTTCTGGCTTTCACAGTTGCATATTTGGATTGACAGTGGGTTTCCTAACTGGAACACTGACTCCATGAAGTCCTTACCCTGGGGACGTGCTGTGGGAGTGAGCATCCCTCATCACCTGCCAGAACTCGGTGCACTGTGGGGCCAAGCTCCTGGGAGGCAGCCAGGGCTGGGAAGGTTAAACCACCCCCCCCATTTTTCTTCACTGGCGATGTCCTGGTGACGAGGGGGTCGTTGGGAAGGGGCTGAAGGAAGGGGCACACAGGACAAGGCACAGAGCAGTGGTGCAGAGCCTGCTGCCATAGAAGGGGCGTGCGGGGCGGGGAGCGCCTGCGTGGGAACGGGACGGGAGCAGAGCAGGGACTGTGACTGGAGCTGGGCTGCAGCAGCCTCTCCACCGAGAGTACCGGGGCAGAGCAATCCCTGCAGGAGGGCAGGAAAAGGACAGAGAGTAGACACCCACGGGGATGTGGCAGAGGGGAAGGGACAGGCGGGGGGCTGGCCAAGAGAGGGGAGCAGAGATGTGCAGCCCGGCTGTAGCAGAGGATGTTCACCCACGGTCACACCAGCCCCTCAGGCTCGGGAGAGAGATCAGTTCACAGGAGCCTTGGGGCACAGCGAGGCTGCTGCAAGATGTGCCAGGGTATCCCCAAGCTGCACCAGAACCCTGGGAGAGGAGATGGAGGAGAAGAGCAGTCAGAGAGCGGGGCCCAGGGCTGGAGCAATCCTGTTGGGCGAGACAGCACACTGATCCCTGATGCCACCGGCACCTTCCAGCCCAGGGTGAGGGAACACACAACGAAACAGATCCTGCTTTGCAGCTAGAGACAAGGAGGAGGAGGAAGTGCACATGGTGCTCTGAATTCAGGAAATTACAGATCTCCATCTTGCAGGGCATTGCACTGATCCACTTGCTTTCAGCAAAGGGGCAGAGGGACACAGTGCATGACCACCACCACCCACTGCAAGGACACGGGCCCCTGGGACCCCTCCTCCTGCCTGCTCTCTACCCTCACCACCACGGAGCCAGAGCCCAGGCTCCAGCGGAGCGGCTGCACACACCTCTGGAGCACCCAGCAGGGCAGTGTCACCGCCAGTGTCCTCACAGCCTGCGCCACTCGGGAGGCTCAGGAAAGCTCAGCACCAGGCACGGGCACTGTGTGGCAGGGTGAGGAGGTGGCAGAGGACCAAAGCCAAACCAGAGAGACTCATGGCCGAGGGGGCATTCCAAGACAGAGGGCTTCGAGAGCTGCATGTGCTGGAAATGCAGGTGAAAGGAGGAGGAGGAACACCAGCCCCACAGGACATGGGACCGGGTCTCTGGGAACCAGCAAACTGGGGGAGTTTCACTAGAGGACACAACAGGCAGGCAGCGCTGCCAGGGATGAACCCAATCCCAGCAGCTCCTCTGGAATGTGCAAATAAAGTGCAGAGACAGCCAAGAGCACCTGCGTCCTGCCAGCGCCGCAGGGCACGGCCTGTCCCCTAAGGTACGTGTGGAACTGATGCTACAGGAGGTCCAGCCTCAAGGTGGTGAAAGGACATCAGCAAACAGAGACTCCACCTCCCACCTTCCGGGGTCAGGAAAGCTCCTTTCTCAATCTTTTCAAAGCAAAAGGCAATGGTGGGTTTAGCTCGTACGGAGCCATCACTCCCCACCCTCGGATCCTCCATCCACCTTTGCCAGACAGACCAAGGGCTGAGCACATCCGAGTCCTGGGGACGAGCCAGGATCTCAAGAAAAGCATTTTGTGAGATCATGTCTGCACCGGAAAAGATTCTCTCATTCTGAAACGGATTTTGAAATTCTCAAAATTACAGTACTTTACAATACAAAATGTCTCCATTCGGTATTACGTCATTTTACTCCTTCTGGGATTATAATAATTATTAAAAACACTCAACTTTCTGGAAAGGACAGAACACCACAAAAGAGACCGAAGAGTAATGGGAAGGCTGCTGCAGTATATCAAAACCAATTTAGTGCAAAGGAGAAGGGGACTTTCAAGAATGGCTGATGAAAAGTGTTCTTCATACGCTCATTCGGAGAAAAGGCATTGATTTAACCTCTGAATGAGATCAGGCTGCCAGCTTCTATCCTGAAGCTTAGAACATCAACACAAAAGGACTGAAACACAATATGCATGGCCATTAAAAAATAATATTATACATAGATATATATATATATATTTAGAGAGAGGGAGATGTCTTCCACGTACGGTATTCAGTTATAGCAAAGTGTCCCTGCAGACAGGCATTTTCTGCCATCAGGCTCTTTTGGGCCATTTCACACACAGACGTTGATTTTGTGTCTCTTTGCCAAGGTCTAAAGCACGTGCTGAGTGCAGAGTCCCTTTGGGTGGGATGATTGTTCTCCAGTGCCCCCACAGCTGTCGCGTTCCCTGGGCCTGCGGGGACACTCGAGCCTCCACCTCGGCCGGCTCGGGCGGCTCAGACGGTGGTTTCATCCGCGGTCTTCTTCATGAGCTTGGCGGAGAGGAGGGAGTGGGGCACGGGGTGAGGGCTCCGCGAGGCCGGGATCATCAAGCGGACCTTCTGGTTGGTCCTTCGCCACTCCGAGTACAGCTGGCAGTGGTAGCGGAACGAGACCTGGCGGGTGAGAACGCAGCGCTGTCACCAACCCCAGGGCATGCAGAGGGACAGCCGGACACCAGCACCCCTCTGCCTCTGGGGATCCCTTAGCCCGAGGCAAGGGAGACAGCACCGACCCCGACACCGTTTGGGGCACTCCGTGTCCCCAGCCTCTGATGAGCAAACAGCCCCTTCCTGGTGACACCAGGCTGAGTGGGGCACAGCCAAAGGGGCCTTCTGGGATGGGGTTTGCTCAGCTTGGATTTGGATCTGGGCTGGTGAAATGTGGTGGAGAGGAGCCACAACTCGCCTCTTCACCCAACCCCAACCTGCAGGCAGCACCCTGGGCAGGCAAAACAAGGATCTGAATCCAACCAGCCTCCTCCCAGCTCACAGATCCATGGGGACCTTCTTCACCCTGTGCAGAAACCTCCTCTCCTTGGTCTGCAACAATGGGACAGCAGCTGGGCTAATTTTTTCCTGACAACAACGTGGCCTGGGAGACTTGTCCACCCGGAGGGAGACAGAGAAAGATGCAAAGGCTGGAGGGACCCGGAGCAGCCCAGCAGAGGCAGGAGCCGGCCTTGCAGTTTCAGAGCAGCCCTGCAAGGGGAGCTTCGAGCTCGGCTTAAACACCGAATCCAGTCAGGCACTGATCTGAACCAGGCTTTCCTACAGGAAGCATTTAGCTGGCAACTAGGATGCACCAGGAAGTGCCTCTGACACGGAAAACTCAGTAAAACTATTACTTCTGGATAGGTCTGCGACCCATCTGATGAGAAATGAAGCTGTGCCACCGTGGCACTGAGGTAGTCCAGCTTACCCCTCCTTCCTGTTACAGAGGGGCCGTGGCAATAAGGTTGTTTGCTGACGAACACATCTCCCAGTCTTCAGAGCATGGGGAGCGAATGGTGGAAGCCTCAGGGAAGGCTCCTGCTCCTCAGGAAGAAGCTGCAGCCTTGGCCACAGCCTCTCTCACAGCCCTCACACCGATTACAGCAATGAACCCCTCCCACATACCGGCCCCTTGTGCTGCACAGCCCAGGGTTGAACGAGCTGAATATGAATAAAGGGCTTCACCCAATGTCCTCCTCTGCTCAAGGAAAAGTGAAGCACAGCAGAATTAAGAGCCATTTTAGTCAGGACTCGTTACTGCACAAACATTTTCCCATTTCCTCCAGGTTTCCAGATCCTCCCTATCAGTCCTGGCATAGAGAAGATGGAAACACTTCCTCTGAAGGTTTCCAACTTTAGCTTGGTTCCTACAGAAACAAGTTTCACGCAGGAACGTGCAGCAGGGAGACTTTCCTCCACGGCTGCCATGCAAGGAGTGGCTCCAGCTTTGCCCCCAGAGCAGGGGCTGCTGCAGCACCAGCTCATCTTGCCCCGGCTCCCGAGTCTGTGGGGGAGAATTGCAAGGAGTGTCCAGCCCCAGGGTCAGGGGTTACTCTGAGAAACTGGAACACGAGATGGCACAGAAATGGACTGGGGAGTTTCTATTGCCCACACAACTGCCACCTTTTTTGGGTCCCACTCTTTCTCCTGCAGCAAATGAACTTCTTCCCTTCCCAAAATGGTGTTTCCCAGCAAGCAGCTGGAAAAGGGCATTGACAGGGCATGAGCACACACAGGGCTTGGAATAGCAGAGCCAAAAATCAAGATCCAAACCCAGAATTCCACCCAGCAATACAAGACCAAAAAAAGTGAATGGCAAACAGAAGGAAGTCCCTGGTCTGGCAGCCCCTGGAGAGAGCAGCCCTGGGGAGGGGCCGGGCAGGGAGCTGCCCCCAGCCCCACTGAGGCTCTGCCTGTGCCACACCCAAACTCACATTCACTGTCCTGCTCTCCTCAGCTCCCTGCAAGCTCCAAGCTCCTTGTCCCCTAATTCAACACGGCCAGAGATGCGAAACGAGGCATCTGCAGGAAGCTCCTTCCCAGCACAGATCAGTTCAACACCCAGACTGGCTCAAGTGCAGGTTCCTGGCAATTCCCAGTGCCCTCCACACAGCAGTGGGCCAGGGCAGGCTGGCTACCGAGCCTTGACTCGGGGCCAACCACACAACCCAGCACCAGAGAAGCCACAGGCTTCCCCAGGGCCAGAGAGCTCCTTGCACACACCTTCTGTGTTACCCACACCTTAAAAATACTGTGTAGGAATTTGTTCAGTTGTGGCCAGAGACCCCCAAGGCCAGTCTGCACCCCTGCTGGGCATGGCCAGCCTGTGCTGGGCAGCACAAAGGAACAGGATGGTAAATTATTTAGGAGTCAAACGTGTTCCAAATGTTACTTTTCCCCTGCACTGCCCAGGTACCAAGTTTGTGTTTCTTCTTGAACCACAGATGGGTCACTGCCTGACCCAGCCCCAAGCCCTTCCCACCCAGCCCCAGCCCAGCTCTGGCACATCTGTGCCAGATACCTGACATTTGGGGAACACTGTGGCATTCTGGAAAGCAGATGACCAGAAGTGGTTTTCCATTCTCAGCAACAACTTTAGCAGCTTGCACACGAAGATAACCACACGGACATTCAAGAGGAACAGCCCAAGGTGAGGCACAAACAGCAGGTGGCACCAAGGAGGTGCGAGCCAGAGCTCCCAGCTCCCGTTTGAGCGGAGCAGGAGCCTGGCAGCCGGCACTTACCAGCGTCCAAAGGACGTAGATTGTGAAAAGTGCTATAGTGAGTGCTATGAGTCCGATGGCCTCCAGCCGGCTGTTGAACTGCAAGTGGTCCTGGGCCCCGCGCAGACACAGCCAGCCCGAGATCGCTGCCAGTGGAGTGATGAACAGGAAACACACCATGTCGCAGAACAGCGTCCTCTTCTCATTGCGGGGCCCGGGGTCCTTCAGCCACTGCGGGAAGGACGGGAGAAGGGCGTCAGTCAGTGACAGCAGCGTGCACGGGGGGCAGGCGGAGCTGTGGAACTCCTGCCCGCACTCTGCAGTCTGAGGGGACCTGCTGGACTCATATAAACCTTCTCCAGAATGGAACCAGAGAGTGTCAAGTCTAGGTTTAAAAACTAGCAAGGGAAATGGAAGGAACAGCTAAAGAACGTGTACAGGAGAAGGCAGCCGTGAATACAGAGCTGGGCTCTCCTCTGGAGCAGTGAGGAGCAGGCATTGCAAGAGGTCCCTTCAGCAAATCCTTAATAAGGATCTGACAGGTCTCAGATTGAGCTTCAATAGAAACAGACCCAGGACTCTGTAACTGGTGAAGGAGCTGTGGGAAACGGGTACTGGGATCTGCAGCAAGGCCAAGCTATAAGAGCACCTGTCCCAAATCTACCCCTCAGGTTCCTTTGGCAGAATCACGGCATTTTAGAGCTTCACAGGCAATCTCCAAATGTTTCCCTCTTTTGGGAGTCCTGACTTGCTTCCAGTGAGGGTTCGTTTTAGATACTTAGCAACAGCAATTGTTCTATTTTCCTGGGCTTATGCTATTTTCAGCCTTTCCTTTCCTTTTTTTAGAATAGCAAGAAGCTGTGGTTCCGACAGATAACAAATGTTACAGCACATCTTTACTGGGACCTGCGTGTGCCAGCCTGCAGATTCTTCCTTCTTCCCTGCATGAAGATGACTGCCTCAGTCAGGATTTTTAAAATTTTCTTTTAAAATAAAACTTGAAGAATATTATTGAAAAGGCACAGGCAGAGCGAGGAAGAGACTATTGGGGTCTGGGCTGTCAGGCCAATCCCACTGCCAGACTTGGAGTACGGTATCTGCTTTGGAACAGACAGCTTGGGAAGGGACCCACCCGAGAACTCCGCACACGAAGCTCCTTTCCTATGCAGAAACCACCACTGAAGCAGCAATACAGACGTGGTGGTGGCAGGCGTGCAAGAAATTAGTGAACCTCAGCACAGGTAACCTGAGGACATGGCTGGCCAGGGCACACAGAGAGAGCAGAGCCAGAGGGGAGCAGGGCAGGGGGCACACAGGTGAGGGCAGGTTTAACTGCAGCAGGGACGTTCAGTGAGCAGAGCAGAACGGTAAGGATGGGGCTGGGAGCACAGCCAACTTTTGTGGAAGTGGGAAAGAGAAGGGGGAACTGGCAAACCTGGGCATGGAACAAGGAGGGCTGGGCTGGTTAGAGCTGCAGGAGCAGCAGGGTCTGCAGCAGCTGCGATGGGACACTGAGCTGGCCAGGAGTGGAGGAGAGGATGCTGCAGAGACACGCACGAGCCTGGCCAGGAACTTCAGCTAGGAGGACTCAATCATGATGATATTTTAGGGATGTGACCTGAATAATCTGAACACTTCTGCAGTAAGTCAAAGAACGTCCATTGACTCTAAAGTCATTCAGAGCACGACTTGATGGGCAGCCAGCCAGAAGAAAACCTCAAAGAACCACAGAATCACTAAAGTTGGAAAAGACTTCCCAGATCACCAAGTCCAACCATCAACCCAGCACCACCTCCAAACCATGTCCTCAAGTCATCCACACGTTTTTTTTGAACACTTCAAGGGATGGTGACTCCATCACTGTCCTGGTAGCCTGTTCCAATGCCTGACAACCCTTTCCATGAAGAAATTGTCCCAATATCCAACCTAAACCTCTCCTGACATATCCTGACGCTGTTTCCTCTCATCCTGTCCCTGTTCCCTGGGAGCAGAGCCCAAGCCCCAGCTGGCTGCATCTTCCTGTCAGGGAGCTGTGCAGAGCCAGAAGGGCCCCCCTGAGCCTCCTTTGCTCCAGCCTGAGCCCCCCCAGCTGTTCCTGCTGCTCCAGACCCTTCCCCAGCTCTGTTCCCTCCTTTGGACACGCTCCAGTGCCTCAGTGTCTTTCGTGAAGTAAAGGACCACCCCAGGATTTGAGGTGGGGCCTCAGCAGTGTCCACCACAGGGAGGTGGTCACTGCCCTGGTCCTGCTGGCCACACTATGCCTGGGACAGGCCAGGTGCCATTGGCCTTCCTGACCACCTGGCTCATACTCAGCCACTGCTGACCAGCACCAGCAGGTCCTTCTCCAGCAGGCAGCTTTCAGAGCAGGCAGAACGGTCACTTGGACAGGAGCTGGGAGAAGGGAGACAGACCTGCAGGTCCCCCTTGCATGGCTCTGCAGAGGAGATCAGCATGATGAGCTGCGTGGGGACAATAAGGACCCCACACGCAATCTGAGCAGCCCTGGGAGGGAGGGAGGGTGGGCAGCAACTCATTGGCACAGGAAAGCTGCTCCCATACAGAGCAGCCCCAGCCACGTGCCAGGCTCTCCCCAGTCCAAGCAGGACAGGGCTGCCTGGTGGCACAGCACTCAGGGCAGTGCCAAATCACCCGGTCTGCACCAAATTCCCTCAAGCAGCAAGCCCCAAGCACCCCATTCCCTGCAACAGGACATCCTGGGGCACTTTTGACCCTTGTACAGTAAGAAGCTCAGGCAGATAGGTATTTTACTGCATCTTAATTCTATTTATATTCCTTGTGACTTTTGAAACTCCTTCCTCCTCCCCAAGGTTGGAGCCAAACATGTAAAGGCAGGAAGCAAATTAATTTCCCTTTGAAGTAGTTGATTTACTTTGCCAATATGCACTGACACAGTAAAAAAAAAATGGAACACAATAAGCCACCCTAAGGGCACAGCATTTCTGGCACAGCAACACATTTGGTGCATATGGGACTTTAAGTAAACTTTGCAAACGAACCATAGAGTGGTCAGGCAGATTAAACAATTTTTTTAGGGAAAATTATCAAGTAAACATGGGAAAGCAACAAAAGCACAACTTGGTCTTCTCCCAGCAGCTTCCACACTGCAATCATGTCTGAGACTGAAGGGAAAGAGGCAGAGGTGGCTGTTTGCTGGCCATTTGGGCTATGAGCTGAGTCCTAGATCCTGCTTGAAACAACTTCTATCTGCTTCTGTGACAGAATTCTGGGTACAACCATATTTCTTTGTCCTCCAGCATGATCCTGAGGCTTTCCCAGATACTGGGATCAGCAGGGTGGTGGAAGGGAGTTCATTTCTTTGAGCCACAGCGGGGCTATGGGATGATGAGAAGCTGACGTGTTGGTGCTGCAGTGCCCATGAAGCTTGGGGGAGCCCAGGTGAAGGGAGGCAGGAGGGGAGCGGGCAGTAAAAGGCACCAGAACAGCATCAGCTCCTCTGGAAGCCAAGAGCAGAGCTCAAAGCACACCAGAGCAGTCTCCCGGCCTGTCCATCGCAGCCCCTGCTGCTCCAGGTGTCTCAGGGCTGGGCTGAGTGGACAGAACAGGGACTCTCCCAGCAGCACTCAGCACCTTGCAGTCTGTTTTGGGGCTTATAAATGCTGTTTTACAAATTAGCTTTCATTGATTTTTACAGCTGATTTACCTTGGGTGACTAAACACCCATGGCCATGAGCCGTCAGCCTGTTTCATAAATGCTTCCCATGCAGCTCTCAGAGCAGCACAGCACCGGCACTGGAGGGACCAGCACTCTGCAGCCAGCACGCACTCACATCTCTGCCAGCCCTGCACCTGGACCACCCGCTCTGGAGGGCACGAGTCAGGAGCAGTGTGACCTGCCAGCCTCACCAGCTGACCCTGCCGGAGTTCCCCACATGCCTCACAGCCACAGCACCACACAGGCATTTGGCTGCATTACACATCCCACGTGCTTTCTGCCCACCAAACAGTTACCCTGTGGCTTCTCAAGTGCCTGTTGATTTTCCTGCCACTGCTGACCTGCTGCCTGGCTATAAAACCCAGAAAAAACCACATGACCTCGATCACAGCAGCACTATTAGCTCTGTCCCTGTCCTGAGAGACATGTTGAATCAAAAAATACAGCTTCAGATGAGGGACTGTCACATCCCTTCTCTGGGCCTGCAGGTGAGGGCCATCGAGCTCCATGGCAGCCCCAGCAGGATGGTCCTGTTCCCTTCACCGAGGTGGGAAGGGATGTTTTCTGACAGAGCACCCAGAGTTCAGGAAGCCAAGACCCAGAAATGCCCCTAGCCCTGCAAGCAGGGCAGTTAAATGCTGCAGCACAAAGCTGCCCCTCCTCGTCCTCCTTTCCCCAACTACCTGGCACTGATGCTCCACAAACCTCCACACACCAAATCTCTCCTTGTGCAGGCATCAAAGTCTTCCTGCTGCCCTCAGCTGCTGGGAAGCACAGGACTCTGCGCTGACCCAAGAGATTCAGGAGCACTAGAAATGGTGGACAGGAGAGGAACACATCCAAGCAGCGCTGCAGGTCCCTGGGACACTTTCCTCCAGAGCAGCATGTGCTTCCATGGTTGGTGTCACCGTGGCAAATGCCACACCACGACAGGCACAAATATGGGATCACAGCACCACCCGCAGCTGCACCTCAGAGAAGGCCCACTGGATCATCCCAGCACAGACAGGGCTGGACAAAGTGGTAAAGATGGACATGTGAGGAAGACACCAGTGCTGGAGAGTGCCAAGAGCACAGGGATGAAGCATTTCCCGTTTTTGCCCCAAAGAGGCCATTGCAGTTTGCAGAGCAGTGCCAGGGATTGCACAGAGAAGTGCCAAGAGGATCTCATGTTGGATCTGTGAACAGCATCTCCAGATAGCGAAGGCAAGTAAAGAGAGAAAGCAAAAGATGAGAGGACTGGGAACTCAGCTGGAACCAAGAGGGATTTGCTTTCCACTAGATCCAGGAGCTTAAAAGAAGCGTGCATTGGGCAAGGACAGAGATGGGCTGGGGAAGGGGAGAGGAACACAGACAGTGGTGCAGTGAGTTCAGCAGAAGAGTTCGAGGAAAGCAAGGGGAAAAGTCTGTCTGCAAGGACGATAAGGCTGGAGGAAGGGTGGGGAGAGCTTCTATCACAGCTCAGTTCTCTGAACTGGAGGGGGGGCAGTGAGCGCTGCACTGGGCGCTGAGCCCAGAGGCAAAACTTCTTTCCCAAATAACGTCAGCAGGAGGAACACCACAATTCCTGCCTGCAAAACTCCCCTTGAGTGTGCCAGGGACATCTCTGGAGCACCTCCCACAGCCACAGAGGTGCAGGAGACTCAGGAGATGAAGCAGAAGGACTGCACGCGGCAGGAGAGGTGTCCCCTACTCTAGAGTGACCCACACAGTCAAGCAACACCTCAGAGAATTTCAGACACATTTTGTTGCACGTGACATTGTGTTTGAAAGGGGTACTTTAAAGAGACAAAAAATAATCCACTGACCTACATAAAATACCCAGTTTAAGTGAACCAGAAGTATTAGCAATCATTGAAAAGTAATCCTCTTTAATCAGAACCGCACCATAAACCGAAAGAAAAACAGGAGGAGCAAAAAACTGTCAGGCTCCTGTACAGCACAGCACCCTTGGAAGGAGGAGTTGTTTTGAGGAGACAAAGGAGCACACAAGAATCACTAAAGTAGTCCATTTATAAATAAAGCTGTTAACACACACATTGCTGGAAAACACCAGCAATGAAGACACGGAAGCAGAATTTTCTTGGGACTCCCTCATGAGACTTGCTTGCAAGGACAGAAAGAGGGAAACAAAAGGTATGGCTGGACTGCTCCAACAGTGACTGGTTCACCAGAGAATTCTTTTTTGGAATTAGTGAGATGTCTTAAATGAGTTTTGCCTTAGCAAAGGTATTAAATACCTGGAGAAGCATTATGAACAAATCCTGCATTATACTCATTAGCTTTCACCATTAGGGTATGTTGACTTTCAACCTCCCAGTAACTTTAGCAAAGCCAGAGCCTTGGTCTCTGCACCAGCACTTTGTGTCCACTCTCAGAGGAGAGACCTGAAACCTCCTGGTTCCTCTCCTTGGTGTTTACATGATGTGTGAGCAAAAATACACCCTTCCTCTGGAATATGGAGTGATCTTTGCTGGGACTGAACAGCTGCTGCTCTGACACCTGCCTGACCTGCAGCCTCGGGACATTTCTGCAGAGCCCTGGGCTGGTGGCACAGACCCTGATGGAGCTGGGAAACCAAAGCTGGCTCACAGCAGGGGTAGATGGCCCCAAACAGGAGTCTTTGCACTGCTGAGGTGGTGTCTCTCTTCAGCCCACTGAGAAACACTCAGAGGGGACAAAATTACCAGTAGCTTGAAGCTAAAAACACTTTACAAGTGGTTAATGAACTGAAGAGAGAAATGAGAGGGTCGGTGCCACAGCAAAAATATAAAACAAGGTGGCCACAGAAAGGAAATACTTTTGCTGGTAACCTGGGAAAGCAAAAATGGGCAGGAGTGGGCTCTGCTACACCAACACAGACCAACCCAGGCACCCAGCAGGAGTGGGCTCTGCTACACCAACACAGACCAACCCAGGCACCCAGCTCTCCCTCTGTGGGCAGTGGGCTGCAGCCAGGGAGAAGGCCAGGAGCTGTGCAGAAGGGCTCGTGGCTGCAGAAACACAGCCAATACTGTCACCCTTGGTAAAGCTTTCTGGACATACACAACACATCCTGTACAATCCCAAACGCCTCCATCCACGCAGCTCTGCCTGAGATCCCAAAGGACACAGCATCTCCAGCAGGAAGAGCACTTTGTAAGAGAAAATGGGTTTGTGATGGATTTTGCCCCAGACCAAAGCAAAGGTTTATGTGGAAGGGAGAACACTAAGGACAGAGGCAGGGGAGACAATATTTTGACTTATTTTGACTCACAAACAAGTTGCTTGTTAACGCACTTACCCTGGTTCTCCTACAGCCAGGAAGAGGAAGGCTCCTCCAGACAAGCTAAGACCCATCCTAACTCAGCCTTCTAAGGAGGCAGGAACTGATTGATCACAAGAGGTATTCCCTTCTCTCCATACCCTGTATAGGACTTTAAAGAACAAGGTCTGGCTGAGGCACATTTAAGGCACGAAACATTAGGACAAATAATCTCAGTCATGCCTAGAGAACTGTATGACCCAGCTTGGGAGGAAGAGCTGTCTAAGCTGCACCAATCCTCCTGGTCCAAGGGCCTGTGCTCCTCCTTCTACCACGCTCTGGACAGCAAAGGTACAGACATTCCCTGAAGAAGAATCCTGGGCAGTAACTGGGCATTTCCTGTGCATGATATTATCAGAACAAAGAGAAAAGCACCTCCTGCAGAAAAGCTGTGTGTGCTGCAACTTACACTTCAAACTCTTCATCTAAATACCAAATGTCGAAATCTTCCAGGGAACACAGAAAGCATTTTGCCCTTTTTCACTATGCCAGCCAGGCTGGCTAGAGTGTCATGGAGTCAGACCACTTCCCTGTGAACATATGGAGGCCCATTAAAATAACAATCATGTAGGAAAATCAAGTACTGGAAAACCATCCCTCTCCAAGGCTTGGCCATTTTGTTCTCTGCTGGGGACATGTTCCTCACTCAAGAACCCGGGTTCACAACTGTCTTGTGCTGGAGACCACTTCAGAGCCAAAGAGAAGCCATTCTGTCCTCTGCATCCTGCACCTCTAGCTACAGAACTCTCCACCCAGGGCTGCAGGTCAACTCTCCATCTCCAGCTGCAGGGGTTCAAAACCTGTCCCCAAAAAGCACTCAGCCCAACGATCTCACAACCCAAGAGTTTGGGTTGCCTTTCATGCTTTTTTAGCTTTCCACCAGCTTCTCAGCTAAAAAATCGCTCAGCTAGGCTGAACTGCAGCAGGTATTTCCCCCACACCCAAGGGCCAGCCTGTGGCTGCCAGAGCTGGCTCCCGGCTCAGACGAGTTCCATACCCTGGGTTCAGAGATCAGGCACACTGGCAGTCAACACTGTTACTGTTCATACATTGAACAGACCAAAACATCAATCAGTGGCTGCTTAAAGAAAGCAAAAATACAATTCTATTAACAGATTATCTTTAATCCATACCGGACAAAGGTGACACCTTTCCTCTGTAAAGGAGGCTGCAGAATTCAATTACTGTTTGGGAAGTGCTCGGATGTCACAGCAGTGAGTACCCCAGCGAAGTTCGTGAGAAAATGAATAGTTTGGTCTGGGTGAGCAGGGGCACGAGCACACAGTGGGATTTACAAAGTGAGGCAGTGAGCATCTTCCATCCATGCACTGCTTCTTGGAAACACAGCCTGTGACCATGAAGACCACACTGTAACTCAGATAGACACGACGCCTGAAGTAAAAACTAAGACAATTTTGGTCATGGCATTTCCTGACTTCCAAGAAATCAGGAAGTTTACACAGAAGCATTTCAACTTGACCATGTAGCTTCCCCCTAGCACTCACTAAAACATCTCCTGCAGCCCCCAAATCAGCCTCAGGTCCTCTCCTTCTGAAGGATCTTCAACACCACATGGACAAAGCCAGTTCTGAATGAGGCTGATGGTCCCTTCCCAGAGATCAGTGACCGCCACAGCCACTATGACCAGCTCTAAGTTTCCCCAGGCTGGAAAGGCAGGACAAGAGCTGCTTTCTGCTCTGAGGCCCAACAGCAGCAGGGAGCTTGTTACCAAATCCCCTTGTGGCCAGGGGGACAGCAAAAGAGAGCCAGAATGCTTGGAGAGCCTTTCACACGTGGAACAGACCCTTCCATCAACACTGCTGCCATGCAGCATGCTCCTGCATCATTCCCAGTCCTGGTCTCCACCCATTTATTGGCTGCTCTTAATTTCTATTTTGATTTCCCAGCTTTACTTGGTGATCATTGGATTTTTACCAGGGCTCCTCAACAGCACACTCACCACAAACATCACTTCCCCCAAAGTTTCAAAACACTCCCCACCCCTCCCCACAACCAAGAGAACTTCCTAGATAAGGTAGCTGGGGGAACTGTGACATTTTTCAATGACTAAGCAGCCTCTTTACCCAGCCCTCTTCTCAGAAACAGATGAACAACTTGGGGGTGACACTTCCCAAAAGTATTTGGTGAAGGCCTGTCTGGTGTGGGGATGTGACTGCAGGCAGAGATTAATGGGAAGTGGCAGCCAGCTGGCCACGGGGTTATCAGCTCCTTCCAAAGGGCTCTGCACTAAGGGCACAGCCTCCAGCACCAGCAGGTGCTTCCCAAAGCGGTCACACTCGGTCAGCTGACCTCTAAGAGACCTCTAGGCCCCAGCAAACCTCATGGGGTGAAGCACACTCACTGTCACTGCCTCTGCCCAGCACTGACTGAAGTGCTGCAGGAGCTCAGAGTGGCTGTAATAGCTCGCAAGGAAAATGAGAAACTGAACTCCAGGACATTTTCCCCAGACTGCAGGCAAGGATCAGAGGGTTTATAGCATGGTGGAAGTAATACAACAAAACCAGGTGGTCTTTCCAGCCGGGTGAGCCATTTTGGTCCAGCAGGAGCCCTGCAGCCATGGTATGCCAGGCACAGAGCACATGTGCTGCCCAGCTGAACGGAGCTGTGCAGGGCCCCGGCACACCTGAGTGCTGCAGCCACAGCCGGCCCTGAGGGAAGCAAGAGCAGCCTGCCACCAGAGCATGTATTAAACCAGGCTAAATGCTGCTTTCCAAGCCAGGGAAAACCTTACTGCCCCTGGGCTGCTGGCAAGGAACTGCTCTGGGGCTGTACCATGAAGCAAAGCTGCACACTGGGCTCTGCTCTGCAGCAGGGATCATTCTCACCAGCTACCTGCAGACTTTTCATCAGGTGCTCACCAGCCTCCAGGCTCACAAGGCACTTTAGGCAAGCAGGCACCGTGACAGGGCCGATCATCCCCTTCACTGTGCTCGCAGACACTCCCAAAATACCAGAAATAACAAACCACTGGACTCCCAAAGCCTTCGCCAGCTGGCAGTAATGGCTCAAGGGGTCTATTCCTCTCTGAAAACATAGTGGCAGCTCTTCTGTGTTTGAGGGTCATTGAATGCTGCCCACCCATCACCTCTCAGCACTCAGTTTCTTTGTTGATCACCATACCTGTACAGGCTCTAGTCCAGAGGGGCTTTCCAGAAATTTCAACAGGAATTCAAACTGATTGTCCTGGAATGCTCATTCACCCACACTGGAGTACAGACAAGACTTTTCTGTCTCACTCTCCCAGCCAGCTCCTCATGCCAGATGGAGGCACAGAGTTGGTGTCACAAGAGAAACTCCCCCAACACACACTGGCGTTTGAGCTTTGATTTGAGTGTGCAGTTTTCCAAACCTATGCTTGTTACGAGGTGCTACAGTATCCTGAATGATGGCTAAACACACTCCCAGGTGTTTGTTTCTGGACAGGAATACTTCACCAGCTCTTAAACTAAAACATCTGAGACCTGCACTCACAACTTGGCCTGCAGAAGCCTTAGCAAGCTCACCATCCCTGTGTTTGCCTGCACTGTGTCCTCAAAGCCAAGATACTGCCCTTCCTAAACGTTTTAAAGCATTGTTTTGCAACCTCTGAAACAACCATTTGAGAGGTACTGGCCAAAGTGCCATTTTCTATGTTTTAGTAGCTAGGAAAGAAGCAGTGAGACCCCAAAAGCAGCAACCACGAGGTAATGCTCACACAAATTCCTGTGCCAGGTACATGGTTTGGGGTAGCACTGTAGGTTAAAGCCTGCTCCTGTCTGGGGCTGTCAGGTCCATGACACTCAGCTCTAAGTTAAACAGCCATTAAAACTCAATATCCATTTTGCAAACTGAAGCTTGAATGCTTCCCCAACTGGTGGACTGTTTTCCACTCCAAGGTTCACTGGGAGGCGACAGGAGTGTGAGAAATAGAGCAGGGGACTGTGGCAAGGAAGAGGGGACAAATACTGTTTCCAGAGGGAGGTGGGAGGAGAAAAGAAGCAACCTCTGGAATTGATGGGAATGGAAACAGAGATGTGAAAAGCAACTTAGAATTCCAGCGGTGACTCAGTTTTGACCTAACTGATGGGACAAGGGTAAGGAGAGAGTGGACAAGAGCAGTCACCACGACAAATCTGAAATAACGCTGCCTCCACCCACACTCTGGTGGCAGGCAGAGACAAACCTCCAGCAGGTAACAGGAGCTGTTGGTAAGAATCAGCTCCCAGTCCTCCCACTACTGACGGCTGCAGGAATGTGGGGCTCCCAAATTAAGTGTCAACACTCAGCTGCAGACTGACGCCTCTCTGCAGTTGCACAGTGTGTTGAAGGAACCCCCAAGCCAAGCCAGCAGCACACTGACACAGGGAGAGTTCACACGATTGCAGACATTAAACCACCTTCTAAAACAAACCCTTAAGCCTTTTGCATTGTACCTCACCGGTTTACGATTCATCTTTTGGGGATGTACACTTGAACTCTGAGGTCAGAGAATGGCCTGGTCCATGCTGCCTTTGTTCCCAAAACAAAAATCCTAACCCACGAGCCAGAGCCCGGGTTGTACATTCCAGCTCTGGGAGGCTGATCCTGATCCTCCTACGGTCAGTACAGAGAGGAACACGAGGACCAGCTGAGCCCTGTCCTGTTTTCTCCTTTAATTGGGAGGAGCACAGAGCAGCAGGAAGGAGCAAGGCCCAAAGGCTTTGAAGCACACATCAATACCAGTCATGGGAAGACAGGTCCTGTACAAACAGCAGCAGCAATCACCACATCTCACTTTTCAGAAGAGAACATGACAATGAAGGCACATGCAGGAGAGCTGCACTAAATGCAATGCTGTGAGAGAAGATTAAACTCAGCAGCAAAAAAAGAATATTTATGAGAACTTCGTATTTCAGTCAGGCATGTTGTGACATCTGCACTTTGATGCTCGGGTGTTAAAGCACAGCCACAAGCGCAGTGCTTGCTGCTGGCAGGTGGGCAGGTCACAGGCAGGAGCTGCCCCAAACACTGCTGTGTGTCTGCACCTACATCACTTGGTCTAATAAGGGACTTGATCTCTCCAAACAGATTCTTCTTTGTGAGTACAAAAGTGCTGCGAGGAGGAGGAGACAGCAAGAACTACAGGAACAGCAGGACAATCAGTCATTCTCTCTCAAATGATATGGAAATCAAAATGAAGCAGGAAGAAAATGGTACCTCTGTCAAGGGTCTTGGTCTTCTCTCTACAACAAATTCTGTGTGGCAGAGCTCACAGTAACTTGTGTTGGAGGAGGATAACCATTTTTCCAGGCAGCTCTTGTGCACGGTGCCCAGTGTTCCTGTGCAGTCACACGGGGAAAGCAGTCCCTCCCCATTTCCACCTTCATGACAGATTCGACAGATGGGACCATCACTAAAGAGGCAGAACAAGAGACAAACAGAATGAAATCACAGTCAGAGCAGGCAGAACAACACAGCCACAGGGTCTGGTCCCACCAAGCCCCAGAAAGGCACATGAGCAGCAGGCAGTGTGTGGCACAGCACGCCAGGAGCCTGCTGCAGCACGAAACCAGTCCCAGGGGACCACGGAGCTGCTCAGGACATTTTAGGTCATTTAAAATCTGGAAGACCCATAACAACAAGAAAAGATGGCACATCAGTCTGGCCAGCTCAGCTGCCCCAGAAGCGACTGCAGCGCACGTCCCACAGCCTTCAGCTCTGCTCACAGTGGGCAGGGGCTGATACCGGACCCAACGCCAAGCCTGAAGCCCTCATGCAAACCCAGAAGCCCAAAGCAAAGTCAAATCACCCACAGTAGTCACAGCATGGCCCCATCACCTGCAGGCACTCAAGAGGCTGGCAATCAGAGTAACAATTACCAGATCATCTACCAAATCTCAGCCCACCTCAGCTCTGCAGCCTGGGCTGAGCAGGAACTGCACAAGGAACAGCAATAACTCAGGACACACCTGCACTGACCCTGGCAGCTCACCTGTCCAAGAACACAACGTATTTCACAGCAAGCAGGCACACAGACCAAGGTCTCCAGCACACAAACCCTCTGCCCATCACTGCACAGTAACTCCCTGGAGCAACAACCGCTCTGCACTGTTCAGCCTCTCAGTGGCTGCAGAAATGCTGTGGTGCTTCAGCAACAACACCTTCTTGGCCACACGTTTCAACTACAAAATCACACAGAACCTCACAGAACCAGAGATAGCTATCAAAGAACGTAACAAACACTTTCAGAGACACTTGCAACCTTCCCGGCAGGAGGCCTGCACTGCTCATCCCACTCAAACCATCCATCTGTGCCCGAGATACTCCTCACACCTTCAGCTGGCACCACTGACTGTGAATAATTAGTGCTACAACTTTGCACTAGACCAGCTTGCTCAAAGCCTCAGCCAGCCTGGCCTGGAACACTCACAGGGATGGGGCATCCCAGCTGGCATCCCAAGGCACGGGTTTCTTAGCAGCCCCATGATGGGGATGTTTTGGGCTCCTGGGGAAGCCCCAAATGGCTCTAGACACCAAAGCTCACTGTTCTCAGCAGTTCAGCGCATCTCTTCAGCATTCACCAATCACTGAGATCATTTAGGAACAAAATGCTGGCCAGCAGAGGCCCAGGGCAGGACTGCCTTCCCTGGACCATGGAAACCAGGCCCTCAGTAGTATCTCACTTCCCACCTTCCAACCAGCCATTTCTTTCACACGATTTTCCTCTTACATCCAAAGCCACCCAGATTTGGGGGTGCAAGAGAGGGTGAGAAAGGAACATCTTTATTTCAAAGACCCTCTTTATGTCCTCCTTTAAATCCAGGTGAGCGATATCAGATATCAGCTTTTTCTACACATAGCTGACAGAACAAAAGCCACACTGAACCCATATCATGGTTCACACACCACTGCTATTCTGACTTCAAAAAACCCCACTTGACTGCAGAAGTTTGTGGGATTGCAACACAACAGTCAGAGCAAGCACTTAGCAATCTTCAAAAGCAGTAATACCACTTGCATTAGTTTGCACAGAAAGCAAGAGTGAGACACGGAAGCACAGCTCAAGGCAAAGGAGCACACTGGGGAAAAGGCTGGTGGAACATGAAGGAAAGAGAAGAGCCAGCAAGGAAGCGCACGTCAGCTCCCTAAAGGAGAAGCAAGATTCCTCTCTTTGCCACAGGAGATCTCTACCACTTTCAGTTCAATATTTAGCTGTTTTCACCCCAATTGGACTTTAGTTCATATTTAGGGCTGTGAAGCAATTTATACCCAATGTACACCTTTCCCCTTCTCTCTGCCAAACATCACTGGTGAACCACGGACCCGTGTTCTCTCCTCCTTTCTTAGATGCCTTTTATTGAGGGGACTTCTTCAGCCAGGACAATCCCTGCAAAAGGCACAACAGGAGTCTGGGGAGGTGGTGGAAACTTCATCCTCAGAGATCCTGGAAACTACATCAGACACGGCTCTGAGCAGGCTTGCTCTAAAAGGAGGCTGGACCAGACATCCTATGGAATTCCCTTCCAATTTGAGTTATTTGGTAAATGCTGTACCAGAACAGCAAAAGCACAGCCTGCACACAGAGCCCTAGTGACAAGGACAAACAATCCCCTAGAGCCTCCAGTGCTCTCATGCATCTGTCATTTCCTAAGAAAAGCATCTGTAAGGTATTTCATCCATTCTCTTCCTGTTTGAGAAGTTTCATATTTCCAGTGCATTACTATAACCTTGGCTACCAACAAACAATCCAAAATGAAAAAAATTTGCTGACAGTGTGTGAAAAAAAATTCTTATCAGGCTTCATTTTCCTTCCTTCCTCCCTCCTCCCGGGTGGGGGTCTGGTCACACTCCCACATGATACAGACTCAGACACAGTTTTCCAGTAAGCTGTAGACACCGTATCAGTAATTCAACATTCCAGAGCAGACACACTGCTCCTGGCTTTGCTGGGCTAAGTGCTGGTGACAAGGAAGTCACTGAAAGCCACCATGACTACCAAAAGAAACAAACTACTGTCCATAGAAACATCAGGAATCCTGTTGGGGTTTTTTAGCCAGTGTTTCCAGGCAGTTTTCCCACACAACTATTACACCTCCACAAGTTCTAAAGGATTAAACAACTTCTCACCCAGCCTATCTATTGCCAAAGAGCAAGCCCAGTTCTTTTCACATACTTAACGACCTGCTCCAGGTTTGCTGGATGCAGCAATTGTGTTTGCCTCTGTTCTCATTCAGCTTCCCTGAATCCCTCCCCCATGTCTGCAATCACTGCTTTCACATCCTATAAACGTCTGACCAAATTCATTGAAAAAAAACCCCCAGCTGTTCAGACAGAATTTCTGAACACAAAATGTGACAGCTCTAGGTAGCTGGACTGAACAACGCTGCCAAATGTCAGCTGCTCTGGAAGCTGCTCAAAATACACGACAATAAGTCACATCAGGAGTCTGGGCCAGTGAAGCCGCCACGTGTCCCCTCTAGCGAAAGCTGGATGCTGTAGTTCCTGCAACACAAACACCCTCCCCTCCCTGCAGCTGAAGATCAACACCACCACGCCTTCACTCCACGGGCTTTCCTGGAACAGGGGCTGTGCTCCCCTTCCAGCCCTTCCAACGCCTCCATGACCAGCGCTGCAAGCACTGGCCCCACCTTTGCTGCTGCCCCGCGAGGCCGTGACAGCAGCGCAGCGAGAGGCTGCAGGTCCGGGGCTTCCTGGGACGTGCCAGCTCCAGGCCACCAGCACAGGGGACAGCAGGAGCCCCGCGGAGGGCACAGGCCTGGCAAGCAGCCGGCTCACGAGGATTCACACTCAGCGCCCTGGCAACTCCTTCACAAAACAGGACTTTGTTGTCTCCTGTACCCCTGAGCTACCAGAAAAGGGGAAGAGCCCAGCTGCAGCTCCGAGCCTGTCCCTGCAGCAGCCTCACTCACCTCTGGGCGCCCAGCGCCTTGATGACCGTGGAGAGGAGCCGCCCGTCCTTGGCGGTGACCTGGGTGATGTACTGCGGGCGGCCGATGTCCGAGTCCTCCACTGACTTGGAGAGGGCAGCGCTTCCCGGGCAGTCGCAGAGGGAGCCGGGGAGGTGGCAGCAGTCACCTGTCGTCATGGCAGCTCTGGGCCCCTCTGTCCCGGGCCTGGCACACGGGAGACCTGCAGGAACAGCACCCACAGTCAGCACCCTGGAGTGCCCAACCCCTCTCGCGCTGGCAGCACCTCAGGGCCCCCACACACATGCGTTCCGTGACTCCTCTGTCCCCTCTAATAGGCTACGTGAGGCTGCTTTACCATAAAATTAAGGCTCTGAGTGTTCTGCTTACATAACTTACCATCAGAATTGCAAATCTGCCTTTCCCAGAGAGAATTCCTGGTAACCACCCTTTAACCTGATGAAGCCTTTCAAACTGAATGTGCTGACACAGGGATGGGGAAGGCAACCAGAAGCCCCATGGGCCTGTGCTGTTCTGGCTAGAGCCATCCTGAAAACTTATATTCACACTCCCCATAAACACAACAAAGTTTCACCTCAACAGGGCACCTAAACCAGTTTATGTGGCTGGGTTCAGGGGGCCCTTCTCAGCTGCCTTCAGGAGCTTTCTGAGCACTTGAAAGACTGTCCAAGCCCAAAAGGCTCCCCCACCCCATCTTTGATCTTTTATTCTCTTTATTTCTTTAAAGAAATGCACATGCTTCTATTTCTATATCCCCTGTGGTACGTCCCAACAGCGAATGTGTGGGTATGAACCTCCCAAAAGCACCAAAAATCCTCCCTGGGAAGGGCAGCAGGCCAGCCTGCCTCCTTCCCCTCTCAACTCTTCAGACCAATCATGACTTTTACAAGAGCTGTGTGCAAACAGCAAAGCACACGAGCACATTTTCAACATTTACCCAGCAGAGAGAACACACGGAACAAACGGCAAATGCAAGAATTGGAGAGAAGATGCGGAGACGAGCCCGACAAGCAAACCAAGAGCTGGCTCTGATGAGCCATGTGTGGACAGGAGAGATGTCTGCCTTTGAGGGATGACAGCAGCTTGCCCAAGCTGCCAGAAAGAGCCAAGTTCCTCCCTGGCAGGGGGTATCTCATCCCCAAAATCAGGTATGCTCTGCAGATTCAGAAAAACCCTGCTTTTGCCAAGTTCCAATTTTTGCCTTTAACCTGGTCCCTGCGAGGCAGCTGTGCAGAAATAAAGAGCTGGGGTTACAGTGAGTCATGCTGAACACAATCCAACAACATCGTACTGCTGGTGGAACCAAAATCCCTGTGTCTGTAAACAGGACTGCCTTATGTAAGGCATGCACAGTAATCCCTGTGTGCCAGCGCTGCTGGGATCAGAGCTGGAATGCTGCCTCATCCTGGTGGCTGGATTTCAAGATGAAATAAATCCGTGAAAGAAGTTCAAATGAAAGCAATGAAAAGGAAAAAAGGGGAGGAATGAAAGGAAATAAAATAACCACAACCCCGAAGAAGATGTATGAAAATAACGGGGTTTGTTAAATATCAGGGGGATGGGGGAAATCTGCAATCTTTGCCTCCTGGAGGTAGGAGGAGGCAAACAAACCTCCACCATCCCATCCAAGGAAAGGCTTTTTTGTTTTGAGATCACTGTGCACAACAGGAGTCAAACATTCCCATGAAACTGCAGTTCTGTCAGATACAACTAAGCCAAAATCTAATTAAAATAACTAAAGAAAATAAGGGCTTGTTCCTGGTTGGAAGCTTGGCCACACTACAGAGAAAAAAACCAAAAAGCCAGTACAAGAACGTGGCCCTTGAAGCCCTGAAAACACTGATTTGGGTGAGCACAAGTGCTTTTTCATGTCTTGGAAATTAAAAACCTCACACAACCAAGGGATTCACCTGTCAGCTCAGCTTCCTTCATGTACATGCATTCAAGAGGAAGAAAACCCTTCACTGGTGTCTCAGCACTGGATGCCAACTTTGGTAGCATCCCCTCACTTTACTGAATAGTTTCGAATTTCTAATAGAAAACTTTCTAATCTCTTTATTAAAGCTGCTCTTGATAACGATCTGCAATCCTTCGTTTGCATCCGAGCAGGAATAAGCTTGAGTTTGTGGGCAGCTCAATCCTCTTCAAAACGAACGTGAATATTTTCATCAACTTAAAAATTAACTTCATAGACTCAGCCTCTCTCTCCACCTGTGCAAAGAACACACAGAGTTAGAGCTACTTTTCTTACTTCTCCTCTTCAAAAAAAAGGCTACAAACTCTCCAGCTTCAAGGAGCAAAAAGTAAGATGATAAATGCTATTGGAATTACAAAAGTCAGCTGTTCTGCAAGTTAAGGAGTTCTTTCAATTTTAACAACCTCTTACTGAAACAAGCATGAGAAGATACATGCTTTTAATAAAAAGGTCAGCTCCATTTGTTTGGCCAAAACGTTGTTTATTTTGAAGTCCAGAGGAAAAAGGTCCATTCTGCTTACTGGAATAAAACTGCCCTTGCTGACTGTATCCTGGGAGAATTTATACTGAGGCTCTTTGTGCTCACACCTGACAGACGCAGGCAGCCCCATGGCCATGCCCTGGGCTGGAAGGGAACGGCCACCCTGCCATTCTGCAGGAAACATGTGAGTTTCTGTTTGGAGTTATCTGGCATTTCCTTGTTGGGGTCCAGCCCAGGGTGGAACCTGAAGTCACCGCTTTAATATCTGACTCACGTCATTCAGCAAACATGAACGAAAAGCAGCAAGATTTTCATGGTTAGTACAGAAGTAACTGAAATCCAAAGATAACATCTGCAGTGCACTCGGGATCCAGACCCAGTGGAACATGAACCACGGTGTACAGCCAAGTCAGTCCCTTTCCCGATCCCTGAAGGATCAGCTCATCACCACACAGCCTTCCCTCGCAACTGTCAACAGCTCATCCAACCCAAACTGGTGTTCACAGGGTCACTCAGACTGGAAATGGCTTTGAGATCATCTCGTCCAAGCATTCCCCGGGCATTGCCAAGCCCATCACTAACCCATGTCCCCAAGTGCCACATCCACACAGCTTTAAATCCCTGCAGGGATGGTGACTCCGCCACTGCTCTGGGCAGCCTGTGTCAGCGCCTGACCACCCTTTCCATGAAGGAATTTTTTCAGCTTAAACCTCCCCAGCACAACTTGAGGTTGTTTCCTCTCATCCTGTTGCTCGTTACCTCTGAGAATTGACCGAGCCCCACCTGGCTGCACTCTCCTTCCAGGTATTTTTAGTGAGCAAGAAGGTCCCCCCTGAACCTCCTTTTCTGAACATCCAGCTCCCTCAGCCACTCCTCATCAGATTTGTGCTCCAGCCCCTTCCCCAGCTCTGTTTACAGCAGAGACATCAAAATCCCAGGGTGAGAAACAAGACCCGAACAGCTGGTTTGAACCACGCGTTGGTTTTTTTCTAAGCACCTGTGATTTCTGAGCCCATTCCTTGGGGATACATTTCTTGTCTACATTTTTAAAAAGTCTTGGATACACTAGGTTTATTATCAACATCCCCTCTGCTGTCAGAGTTAGAAATGAGCAAATAAACCGGAAGTCTCTTCTCAGCAACATTTTGCATCCTCAGCTTCTGAGCAGATCCAGAATGTAAAGAGCTGAGTTTGTAGATATTACTCAAATTGAAAAAAAAACCCAAAAAAACCTACGTTTACGGAAAGTTGGCTCAGAAGAGCAAGTTCTGCATTAGAATTCCAAAACTCAAATACGTGCAGCAGAATGAGCCAGTTCCTCAAAGAGCAGCCGTGCTCTGTCACTGCTCCAAGGCAGAGAGCGGGGTGCTGGTGCAGGATCCGGCTCCGCAGCTCGAGAGAAACATGCCTGCAAGGTACTCCCCCCAGTCAGCCCTCATGCATTGCAACGGGATATGTAATCCAGTTTGTATCATCCAAAGGGCAATGGGGCAGGCAAAACTCCCTCAAAAGACTGCAGAGATCAGGCTGGACCAGCGCTCTCCACGCAGGAGATGTGCCCAGAAGGAGTAAGCAGGAGTCAAGGAGCTAAAGGGTCCCCCAGCTCTGCTCTCCATATTTGGATTTTGAAGATGGACAACACTTATTTCTCCCAGACAGGGAAACCACAGCAGGCCAGGTGAGCGCCCGGATCAAAGCCAGAGAGGGAAAAGCACAGCCAAGATGAGAAAGACAAGAGGAAAGGCTTCAGCCAAACGATGGCAGTAACGGGGACTGTCAGGTGCAGCTCGTGGCTCTGCCGTGCTGCTCATGGCCTGTCCACTAAGGAATATCCCAACCAGCCTAAAGCCTTGGAGCAATCCTGCGGTTTTGACAGCATCCAGAGCAAACTGCGACCAGCTCCACCTTCTTTGAGTGCAGCACATATGTAACAGCTCCTGGATAGATTGGTTTCCCTGGGACATCACCAAGGAAAACATCACCCAACACGCGAGGTTGCAG
Organism: Pomatostomus ruficeps; assembly: GCA_013400735.1. NCBI lineage: Eukaryota > Metazoa > Chordata > Aves > Passeriformes > Timaliidae > Pomatostomus > Pomatostomus ruficeps. Next base: position 57,744 of record VYZT01008389.1, on the reverse strand, counting down.
TGGCCGAGTCTGTTCCTCTCCCTGAGCAGCCCATTTCCCGGGTTACTGTAACTGAAACCTGGCACCTCACCCACGGTGCCACCACAGATAACCAAGTTGTGTAGCCAACATAACCCACTCATCTGTACACAAGGAATTTTTTTTTTATTTTTAGCAGGTAACCCAGTGACTCATGGCAGATCAGAGCTCTGACTGCTGCTCACATGAGCTGAGGTTTGACCCCGGGTGCAAGGCTTCCCAGCCTGCTTTCCAAAGCCCTTTTAGCCACTTTGGGCACACAGACATTGAGTTTTCTAATCATATGATCCTGCAAATGTCACCAGTGAACTGAAGGGTTTCAGTTGCTAAAGGGCATTTCCAAACATCAGCGCTTTCCTCTTCACCACTAAAACTGGATTCCCCAAATCTTGGGCCTTACAACCATCTGAACATCTCTCTCCACCTTGAGAGAGACCGTACAAAGAATTGCTTCCTTCACACATCCAACCCCCTGCTCCCACACAGCCTATCTCATACAGCCAGTGCACATCTTCCCACAGCCCAGGCTCAACCCCAGGCGTGCAGCACAGGCTCCAGCACCAGTTCTGCCCTCTGAGGCCGCAGCCTCACCGCTGTGCCTGTAGCCCACGTGCTCTGGGTGACAGCCAGAGCAGCCCCTCTCTTACATCTGCCCTCTAGACCCTCACACCCAAGTGATCACACACCTACGCCACTGCCACCAGAGACACACATGGATGGCATGCAATGAGTGGCCTCAAGTGCTCCCTGCTACTGTTAAAAGGTTGCATAAGTGGATTAATCTAAAGGAAAAAAAAAAACCTAAACCAACAAAAACCCCCCAAGAACCGGTCCCAAACTGTGCAGGGCTTTGTTTTCAGATTTGTTTCTTTAAACATACTCTTTGTTGAAGGTTGAAAATCACAGTATTAAAAATACATTATTTTATACATTAACTGACTCCCCAAAGTTACCCTGCAGGTCTGCTATGTAACACCTTAAAAAGCACCCAAAAAGCCAGCACAGAATCTGCCTACATTTGACCCATCAGCAACTCTCCCATCGCTCAGGGCCTGGGAAGAAATCTCCTTAGTCCTCCTCTCAGAAGTCACCTGGACACAACACCCTAAAGGCAGGGTGCAGGGAGCCCTGTGCAGTGAGAAAAGCGACACAGCATTTTACAGCACGTACCTCAACATTCAAAGTAAGATCTGATGCCATGCAACAGCTTCTAAACAATTTTAAAATTTGGTAAATAGTGCACAGGAAAGCATTTCACTTTCCAGAAGCTTCTCTATTTCCTGCCCTGCCTGCAACATTTGGTTGGCAGTTGCAACTAAAGGAGATGCTGTAAGAACTTCACCCGTAATTTGCTCTTCAGAGGATACCAGTGGAGCAGTGCTGTGGATCAGAGCCGAGAACAGCCCTGACCCTGGGCTCAAAACAAACCTCAAAAGCAAGGGGAAAAAATAATCAAGGCACAGCATTCTGGGAGCTTGGGGACCTTCTGATAAAGCTTCACACCAGGAAACTCCTCCTACACTTTTAACAGCAAGAGCTTGGGGCTGACTCCAGAGGCTCACCTGCCTCGTTGCTGGGGCCGAGTTTAAAAGCTCCAAGTTTAACCCTGTAACGCCCAGGAGGAGCTCCTAAGCTTAGAGGACACAGCCTTCCTGGCCTCCTGTTTGTCACATTTGTACATGACCACAGCCAGACGTGGCTGGGCTGCCTGTCCACTATTCCAAAAACAGAACTCAGCAGCAGTCAAGGGTAAGCCAAGCCTTCACTCACTGGCTGCTGCTGGGGACAAACAATCATAACTTCTCCATACCAAGAAACTATTTAGACATATTCTAGAAGCTCTCTTGAAGTCTTGATTATTTAGATTATGGCAAATGGGTTTGCAGAGACAGATGAAGAGAGTCTTCCATTTTTTTCCAAAGAGACACATTGCCAGGATCTCACTTCTCTTCCCTCTTGGTAAAAAAAATACTGCAGCAAGCCTTGGTGATCAATGACTGCTGTTCTCCAAAGCCAACATCCACACACATCCCTCCTCTCCAAACTGCAGCATATTGGATCAACCTCTGCAGTAGTTTCACTTCACCTCCACGTCCTGAAGCAATGGAAAACTATTGTCTGGCAAACATGAAGCTCCCTGGGGCAGGTGAGAACCCTTAACTTCCAGACAAGGCCAGAGGGATGGGCCTCACGTGGACACAGCACAGCTCCCTGGATTTCAGGGTACCTATCATGTTGTTCACCCACTGTTCTTAAAACAAGGTTTTGTTTATTGCCTAATAAAGTTGCTCAATATTCAAAAAGAAGCAAAAGGTTCAAGCTTAGATGTTGAGAAAAAAATCCGTTTAAAAGGAAGCCTAAAGGATGTTGGTTTTTTGGGTTTTTTTTTGCTGTGCTTGGGAAAGATTAGGCTGTATGTTACAGCTGCAATGCCAAAATGAACAAAGTTATCTTAGATCTTTCAAGACTTGCTATCTGCCACAAGGCCATATGAAAGGAAAGTTTACTGCACTTTAATTACCAACATCTGGAAAAATGAATTGCAACATTAGAAGAAAATTCTTTGCAAAAAGAGGGTCTCTCCAATCAAAATTCAGCCATTTTAATAACAAGTTTCATAAAGGAACATCTGAAAACCAGCTGGGGCATGAGGAACACCTGAGAGTCCTCTAAGGATTCAAAAGACATCAGCTTTTAGCGATGAAGAGCAGCACAACTCACTACATAATGCAACTACACAGACTATGCACCCACCTCCCTCTGCATTTTGTCACTCTCCTTCTCCAGGGAAAAAACGTGCACTAGAAAGACTTGAAACTGAAACCATGAACCAGGGTGAAAAAAAAAAAAAAGGATTATCATGCCTACAAAGCAATGCTGGCAAAGTGCTACCCATCACCAGGGAAAACAGCCAGCCCAGCAGACACAAGCACTGCTGAAGGGACCAGAGCCGTGTGGCCTCTCACATCTCTCTGCACCCACAAAACACCACCGCAGACACTTCTGCTTCCCAGCTCTATTGCTCCAGGGAGTTCCTCGTTAAAGAGAGGCAGCCTCGGCAGCAAGGCCAAAGCTCAAGCGCTCCCCAGTCCTGCACAGTCACTTCCCAGGCAGCTGCGGTATGTTCAGAACAAATGGATTCTCCAGCTGTGGGTAATACCTCAGGAAACAGAATTGTAGCGTAGCGGTAACACATGCACCAGACCAAGACTGCGGCGCCCACACAGCACGGAACTGGTCAGTCCCACGAAGGGCATGACTCAGGAGAAGGCAACACATTATTTCAGGACTGGGAAGCCCAGGTCAGAAAGAACTTGCATTCTCCCCAGTGTTTTCCCTCTTGGTTTATCAAGCACCGTTTACACTGCTATGCAAATAACAGCGCTCTGCTTGGAGATGAACTGGAGCTGGAACAAATCACCAGCAGAGCCCAGCACGCACAGCGCTGCTCGAACCAACCGCTCAGAGCAGCCGGAGCGCAACCGCCACACGGAACCCGCAGCTCACACAGCTCCCAGGAGACATCTGAGCTGGAATCTGACTATTTATACTTTTTAATCGAGCCATATCACAAATCTCTTCAAAACATTCAGCTTTCAAAGCGCTTTCCAGCAGAGGCGCCACCGAAGGCAGCCTGTGACTCAGGGCCCCGCTGTGGAGAGCTCCGGCGCAGACAGCAGCGGGGAACATCCATCCCCAGGGGCAGCCGGAGAGGAGCCACTGATCCCAGCCAACTGCACCAGGGTCTCCCTTCTGCCCACTCCTCACTGCTACAGATTCCCTCTTCCATCCTCAAGTGAAACTTCACAATTGGTATCTGTGCTGCAAAACTCTCTCAGTTCAGCTTGCAATGTTTTGCTTAGGCTGCATTTCTAGTTCTTCTGGACACAGGCCTTGTCTGATTTGTCTGCAGGGAAGTACAAGAAAAACTGCGAGGAAATAAATTGGAAACAGTTCAGAATTGAAGTTTACCTTTCCCCTCCCACCACTCTCAAATCTAACCCCAAAAAGCTTTCGGCTGAAACAGGACTAAAGCTCTCAAAGCTTCAAACAAAGAAATCCTTGTTCAAGCCAAGACTACATGAGCTTGGTGCATTCTCCTTTTTGCAGAAAAGTGCTTTAGAAGGTAAGTTTGATTTGTTTGTACTTATATTTCCTGAGCCAGTGCTGCTCCTTGCCCCTTACTCCCTCTCTTTTTAGGAAATGGAGGAGAACGTTTCCTTCAGTCTATCAGTAATTTCCGTGACAACTGATTAAAATTGCAACAGCAGTTACAGCATGTCTGTCCTTGGGGTTAACCACACATAATCATCTCGGGTTCTATCAGGAATTGAAGAGTTTAATTAGAATTGCTACATAAAATCTGGCAGAAAACTCACAGATGCCTGTTTATTTGAAATGGGGGCAAATAACAGATTCCAAACTGTAACACTGTTGGTTCTAGAGAGGCCTGGGGCAGGAAAGGCATTTGCAAGGCTGACAGGGAGGAAGAGGTGCAGGTCAGTACAGCTCCTGCTGGGCTGCTCCCTTCCCTGGAGGATGCACAGGGTTCAGTTCCTGCCTCAGGACACACCAGCAGTCACTGCTTTCAGGATTTTGTCATTCTGCACTTTACCTTCAGTGCTTAGAGCTCTCACAGGCTGTAACAGCACAGCGGGAGAGGCACATTCCACCCCCAGGAGAGGTGCACAAGCCCCTCCTAAGACGCCCAGCTGTGACTTCCCTGCTTTCACCCAGCAAGACGAGCAGCCAAGAGCTCTCCCAAAGCAGCTACAGCAGGAAACCCCCTCTCCCAGCTGAGCTGCATTGCGCTGCAATGAGCTACAGCTGATCTGGTCTACTTACAACAAACAGGGCACACGGACAGATTCCGGGGGAACACCTGCTGCAGCCAGCGCTGGAGAGACAGCAACACCAGCACTGGAGGCATCCTGCTGATCACGTGCACGACATGAACTGTGCTGATAAGCCACAAGTTTGATAAGCCACACCTGATAAGCCCCAGCAGAGATTAATGCGTCATTTTACCACCAGAGAAAGTTAATGTACGCAGACTTCACAGAGACCACTCGCCCACCCTGCCTTGCTGCTGTGCTCATTTCCTTCACAGAAAAGTGCCCCAGGGCTCGGTTTTCCACATGGCTTGTCCTGGACATCACAGGCACTGTGTGCCCAGGTGTCACTCACTGAGATGTGCCCAGAGCGCTTCCAAGGGGACAAGAGTCCGTAATCAAGACCATTTCCCTCTCGTGGGAAAGGCTGGAGCTAAGAGCAGGCAGAAGCATAAATTAACCAGAGTAAATTAGACTGGGAGGGAGGAGAGACACACCTGCTCAAACTTCAGTCTGGAGGGGGGAAAAAAAACCAATTTGGAAATGGAAACTCTGAAATCTCCAAATATCCAAAGCTGAGTCAAAGCCAAGTGGAGAAAAAAATAAACTCATCCTGTAGTTTATAGTTCAGGATGCCTGATTCCTCCCTTCATTTTATAAGAAAAGCTTCTGTGTTCTTATGTGAAAAACCAAGGTATTTTAAACAATAGTGAAAGAAGTCCCCAAATGCCCATTTTGCTTTGTGCCTCTACTTACACAACTACCACAAAGTCATATCCTGAGGACTTGCAGCAGTCCCTCAGACTCATAGAGTCTCTGAGTCCATACCAGCCTCAGCTTGCCAAGGATGCATTTTGACTTGATTTTGGTCCTGCTGTTTCAAGAAAACAGTGCTTACTTCCTCCCAGGGAAGCATGATGTCCTACATTTGCTTGATGCGGGCCAGCATCAATCACCCAGAAGAGGAAAGGCCCTCTCCCCACACCCACGAAGGCAAGAACTCTGTCGGAAGCTGTTCACAGTCAGGACATTGTAGTTCTGCTCATCTGCATGGTCCCCTTGGCGTCCAGCACAGGGTGACCTCACCCTGCAGCCTCTGTGCAATCCACATGAAAAAAGAGCAGTCAAACACATCCAAAACAAGGAGCATTCGTTCCAATGCCATTTTCTGTTTCCACTGAGGCAGCGGTGCTGACCAGCTAAGCACTCACAGGCACCCCCAGCTCTACCGCCGGTATAGAGTGTCCATAAAATACACATGAGGCTCACACTTGGCCGTTCCGTGTGCCACCTGGTCTGCTCTCGGCAAAGCTAAGCCTTCCCTACTGATGCAGGCTGCCTGCAAAGCTCCCCGGCACGTTTGGGGTTAGTTAGACCTTCTGTCTTCAACCAGAATTATGAAATTCACTGTCCCAGTGCATGTGACAAAGGGATTTTAGAGTGCCAGCTCCCTTCCCTTCAAGCTTCTGTTTCTGAAGGGTGAGGCAACATCAAAGCTTCAAACACACCTGAAAAACCAGGGCACTCTGAGCCTCCAAACACTCCCTGCATAACCCTTTGGAGATGTATAAAAGTATCCAAACACTTCAGCCTTGGGAAGCCAAGGCTAACGTCCAGCTGTTCAAAGGATTACACTGTGCACGTGTGAGTGGCAGCCAGGCAGGGTTTTATGTCCCCACGAGGAGGGTGACAAAGGGGACCAGCCACAGCCAATGCAGCTGGCCAGCCACGGTGACATCACAGACATTCTCAATAAGAACCTGGAAAAAGGTCAAGAAAGTGCTGGAAACTGCACCAGAAGGGAAAGACACTGAGATAAATGCTTGTTGGAAGGAGAGTGGAGCAGGAGAATGAGAGTGCCAAGCAAACTGAAGGGCTGGTGATAGCGAGGGTTAAGAGAGGGATAGAAACAGTCCCTTAGGGACAAGCAAATAAAGGGCACAGGGTGGGTGAGAAGCACATCCCCACTGGCAGATCTTCATCACGCACATCAGGGCAGGGACAGTGCACCGAATACCAACAAGCAGGATAAAAAGCCAGAGCTGCTCTGGATAACCCTGACACTTCCAGTTCACCATCATCACCCCCAACATGAGCAACACCCCACCTGCCTGCAAAATTCCAGCTCTGCACAGCTCCCTCCAACAGGACAACCGCCCAAACACTCCTTGGTTCAGCAGCAGCACCATGCAGGGCAGAAGTGTCGCCCCACGCCCTGGTGGCACCATTTCTGTGGGCACTAAGTGCAAGCAATTGCACACCCCAGAAGCCTTCCAAGACCATTGCACGGCTTTTCGGTTTGTAATCTTGCTCCTCCCACCAGATCTACAACATATAACAAGCGTTTGAAGCTGCAACAAAAACATCTCCCATGTCACAACCACCTTCCTGTACATGAGCCACAGGCTTTTCCCTCGGATAAATCCCACAAAGCAGCAGTTCTGGCCTCTGCCACAGACAGCTGGCTTGAGAAACCTGAGTTTAAATGAGCTAGAGAGACTTAAAGATTGCCAGTTTACAAAAAGTCCATCACAAACTCTAAGCTCATACCACGGAGGAAAGCAGCTGTTGCTCCACCACAGGACTGCAGCAGCCTCTCCGGCTGTGCTGTGGCACCGAGCTCATTCTCTTGGGAAATCTCTGCACCAAGCTCTACTGGGGAGCGTGTCCGTGCACACAACGCTCGGGGGGCACAAACAGGCACCAGAACGCTCCCACACACGTGAAAAAACTGGTACGGGAGCCCACTGGCAAAGGAAACTTTTCCTAATGACTGCTTATACCCAGGAAAGGAGAATCTAATGAACGAACAAACGCCGCTTCTCAAACCTTCGGCGCTTCTGTCCCCGGTGATGTCTGTACGCGACATCCCCGGCGCTGCCGGGGGACGGTGCCAGCCCAGGCCCGCCCAGCCCGGCCGGGAAGGGCCGCGGCTGAGGGGCGGACGCCCCGCACGGCGAGCCCAGCGCAGCCCGTACCGGCGGCAGCGTCTCGCACGGGGCCCGTGAGGGCAGCGGGGCCGGCGGCGG
>VYZT01008389.1:32196-49233 GCA_013400735.1 Pomatostomus ruficeps | reverse complement strand
CCGCCCCCTCCGCCCAGACCGAGCCCGGGGCCGCCCCCTCCGCCCCTCAGGGACCCTGGTCCGCCCCCTCCGCCCAGACCGAGCCCGGGGCCGCCCCCTCCGCCCGGACCGAGCCCGGAGCCACCCCCTCCGCCTACACCGAGCCCGGGGCCGCCTCCTCCGCCCCGCTGGGACCCCAGGCCGCGCTCCCCGCCCAAAGCCCCGGGGGCAGCGGGTACCCCGTCCTGCCGCTCCCCGAGATGCTAACAGGGACACCCACCCCTGGCCCCACCGTATTCTACAGTCGTGGCTGGAACAGAACTTTACACAGACGGTATGATTTGGCAACCTTTATATCCACAATACATCGTAACCATGCACAAAAATCGAGTGATGTGTTTTATTTACAAAATCTATTGCACTTAACACAGGAACCAGGAATAAAAGTAAATGAAAGGAACCTCTCTTCTGGGTTGCATAAAGGCCCGGTGCTATTTATAGCCTACAAAGCCTGATAGTCAACACTACCATGCATTATCTGACCAGTGTAGAATAGGAATTGCTGTTATTTATTGAAACAGTGCAGCCCTGGAGATACTCATTCCATGGAAACATTCCATAAATCACCATTCCAACTACATTTCAGAGCCTGCAAGCCAAGAGAATCTACACTTCAGCCCCCATTTACTGTGTTATACTCGAAGGACAGTTACTCCTCACCTCTCATTGTCTGATTTTCCTTAGCTGAAATTCAGGCTCCTACCTTTAACACTGTTTGTTCTAGTTTTTCATGGAGGAAAGAATCTTCCCTAAGTGACTGAGCCACTTCATTGAGATCTTCTTTTCTTCTACAGAGTCCAGGACCTCTAAGCAAGTTCTTCCTTCTTGCTTGGAAGGGAAATGATCACCAAACCTCGGTAAGACTCAGCCAGGAACAGATCCCACCCTTCTGGAGCAGTACAGCCTGCAGGGATCAAAGCACCAGGGAGCAAAAATTCCTCTTGTACATTTTCCCAACAGCTTTTGTTAAGTGACTGCTTCAAATAAAGGCAGAGCCCAACCCTGACCACACCCAGACAGGAGCTGTGTGCTCACAGAACAGCACCCAAATGGGGGCATCTCTGGGATCCATCACCTTCCTACTGCCTCTAAACCTGCCACAGGGGCAAGAAGGCACCAAACTGCCTTTCTTCTACCAAATCTTGACGGCCTCCACAGCACACACTGAAATCTTTTTAACAAAGCAGCCCGCAGTCACCCATCAACTGGAATTTTACATTCACACAAGTATGGTGCTTTAAAACTTCCCTACGAGCCAAACCTCCTTGTTCTGTGCAGGCTTCAGTGAAGATCCCAGACTAACTCACCTGTCTGTAAGCACTGACTCTGTAGGAAAGGAAGTTGGATTGATCTGGTCTACCCAAGGAATTTATTTTACTAATTAGCTGTTTGTGTGCTCAGGACCAAGTCACTTTTATGTGCGAATTTTGGCCTCCACCCTCCCCATCAGTAAGAGGAGAAGCAGCACAACAGACTCCTGCCTAATTCTGCATTAAAGGACCTGTTCTAGACATCAGCAGGAGCCTCTGACTGATGGTTGTGTCACTGACTCAGGTGGGAGCACTTAGGGCTCTGTAGTGTTTTCAACATTTAAAGGAAAGTCAACCTCAACACCCAAGTAAAGCAAGCAGAGCACACATTCCTTCTTTCACCGGCAGCTTTCCTGTTATCAGGAGTTTTACAAAAGCCAAATCCAGCCCTCAAATCCCTTGTGGCAGATGGAAGAGAGCGGGAACCTTTTCTTTTTTCCTGACAGTAATACTGAGAGACAGACAGCCAGCAAAGCTGTGGCATGAAGCAGTCCAGCTGAAGTTACGTGTAGTCTGTAATTTCCACGTCAGAAAAGCATGCTCAAGGAGTCTGGGCTACTGGAGAGCTTCTCTGAATGTCAGACAGCTCTTCAGCATTTCCAGCTTCCTCGGGATTCCCCTCAGCAATTCCAGCACATTAGTGGGCTGGGCTGTGGATGCAGTTTCTAAGGAGTGAACAATGCTTCATCAGCACACCAGGAACTCCAGATCAGAAGTGTTTTCGCCAGTCTATGCACAGGGAAATGGTTTAAGCTGGCAGAACTGGTCCGCTGTCGTTTTTCTACTGGCATGAACAGCCCTGTGCTTAGTCTGGGCAGGAGCACCTCAGACCCACAGAGGGGCTGTGGCTCTGCCTGGAGAGCAGCACGGCAGCCTGAGGAGGAACCTCAGCTCACACAGAGGGACCACAGCAGATAAAACTCCCACTCAGTTCCCACTGCTCACAGGAGCTGTGGAGGTGCACACGCAACTCCCACATCCTGGGTGCCCCCAGCAAAGCACAGGGGGCCTTTCCCTGTCCCACAACAGATCTCAAACACAACAGAATGGTCCAAGGTCCACTGGTGCTGAGGGGGCTTTGGACAATGGGGTTGTTCAAGAGCTCCTCAATACCCATAAATTTAACAGCACTTCAGCCCTAGACACTGACCTTTCACTGGGACTCTGCAGCAAAGTTCAGAGCCTTCCACAAAGTCAAGGACTAAAGAAAATCTCTTAAGAGACAAGAAGTGACTAAACTGCTTCTCAGCTTCTTATACCAGGCCAGACTGATTCCAGAAACTTCGTTAAGAACAGGACTTGCAGAGCAAGCATGTTAATACATCACACTGAACTAATAAGTCTTCCTAACAGTACAATTCCTCCTCATGCTATCCAACTGATTTCTTTATATAAAGTTTGTTCCAAAAATTAAGGAGCCCAGCTCCACTAGTGTCCACGTGTTCTCAAATGAAATATTTTCAGTATTTCAGAATTTTCCATTCTCTCACTGCCAGCTGTCTAAACACTGACTGCACATTACATTCTGGTCTTGGACCACCAAAAAGGAGACATCCCAGTTCCCACCTTCTCTCAACAGAATGGTGGAAAGTAAATACCGAGTGTTGAAAGTGCTTCCTGAACTGGAACACCCTTAGGACAGAGCCCTGTGATGCCCACAGAGGAATTCATACCCTCATTCAATGGGATCAGGCTGCAAGCATGCACCTCTTCACCTTGAATGTGTCCTTGAAACAAAGCTGAAGGGTGGGAGTGCCAGGCACCACGTGCATCCTGCGCTGGGAGATGGAGCCCTCTCAGTGCGTACAGTACGAAATTAAAGGCATTGGTCTGGAAATCTTATAAAAGAAAAGCCATCAGAGTGAACCGCCCTTAATTTTATTACATAACCAGACAGAACAGTTGAGACTGGAATGTCAGATTTCCCCTTCAAGCACAATTCACAGTTTCATATTTGCTTTGTATCAGTAAAGAAAAGTCAACTCACTAATATGCAGCTGGGATTCATCCAGTGAGGCACAGGCTCAGAATACAGAGCAAAAACTCACTGCAAATGGCTTCACAAGCCTTCGGGGAGCAGCAGATGGTCTCCAGCTCTTCCTTTAGATCGTTTCACCCAGTGTTTCCCATCAGAATATTCAGCGGATACCAGAGGAGATACAAGTGTGCGAGAGCTAGTGAGTGGTGAAAAGCCATCAGAAATTTGCACAAGCAAGCAAGAGACTGCTACGCAAAGTTGTGGTAACATTCTTCCCATTCAGCACAACAAAGAGTTAGAGTAGTTAGCCCTGCTGATGACAAATCTGTTACATCAGTGAAGTACAATCATTTAAGAAGTACAGTCTGCAGTTCAGTAAAACGGGAAGAGGAAAACAACAGGTTAGTAGTTATTATGTGAAATCCTAATATGCGTTTTAGTAGAGGTCAATAGTGAAAGATCATGAAGAGAAAGTTCCAGATGCTATGGATCTGTAGAAGTTTTACAAAATGTATAAAGTATTGTGTTTCTCTACAACAACCAAAACCCTTACAAGTGCAGGTATATATGTGACATGAAAATATTGCCTCACTCACTCAGACAGGGGCAGGAGAGACCTAGAGAAAAAGCAGCATGCAAAAAAAACCCAAAACAACCCTGGAACTAGAGCAGATCCTGCTTTCTGACACTGACCTACGGTACAAAAGAAGCCTACTTGTACAGGTTGCAAAAGGTTTCTGAAATCAATACGCTGGCACTTACTGTACAATAATGTTAACTGATTAACATAAGCCATGAATAAATATTAAGCCACTTCATAAAGCCTGCCCAGGCATTCATGGTGGCAGAGAAAGCAATGCAGACATATTTCATTGTTCCCAAATAAAACAAGAATAGAGAAAGATTTCCCAAGCAGGAAACAGTAAACTACACAGCCAGACTAACTGTATTAGGGGTAATTACAGAATAAGTAATGTTATTTTCAACAGCTTTCTTATGTGTGTGCAGCCACTAAAATCCTCACTGTGAGACTTCATCAGGACAGAAAACAGAGCATTTGGTAGGATAGCTAGTTTAATTTCTCCCCCATGTTTACAGAAACACAAGAAAAAGAGATATCTGACTAGGGGAGGAAGAAACCTTGTCACCTAAATGTAGTTATTTCTTCAACTGGTAGAGTCAAGTCCCACTGCTCCCCTCCCAGAAAACAACAACGATAACAACAAAATCAAACTAAAAAAAATAAAAAACAACAACTAACAAAACCAAAACAAACCCATTTGAGAAGAGTGTTCCATGGGATAATATCCAGCAGCAGATGTTCCAACACAAACACGTCTATCAGATCAGTGACTACATTTCAAGCCCAGAAGTCACCACATGGAAGGAGTTTCAGAGGCAGGGGGATGTTAGCCCTACAATTAAAGCTCTAATATGAGAGGGGAGATTTGGGAATGGAGTAAAGGAGGGAGAAGGGAGTCACTGAATCACAGGAGATAGGAAGTGCACACAAGTTTCTAAATGAAGCACAGACGAAGTGGAGGGCACAAGAGTCATCTAGAGAAGGTCACAGGTTCTGACAGCACTGGAGTTTGTTGGATTTCTGTCCGTCGGTGGTTGGTGGGACGCTGATGTCGACGACGTTGTTGCCGGGAGACTCATCGTGCGCAGACCGGTCGGCGATTTGCTTCTGCGACACGATGCGGTAGATTTCTGCAAGGAGAGCACAGGGTCAGAGCCCCGGGGGGAACGGCCTCCCCTGGGGCACAGCCTCCCAGGGGCACGGCATCCCCTGGGGCACGGCCTCCCCTGGGGCGCGGCGCTGAGCAAACTGCCCAAGAACTTGCCAGAACCCACAAATGAGAAGATTTAACTTGAGGGGTCCGAAAGGGAATCTAGGCTAACCAGATGTGGCATGTAACATCTGGCTGGTGTTCCAGTTCTGGAATGAACATACCAGCTCTGTTGGAAAAAGTTATCAAGACAAGAGTCCTCACTGTCTTCTGCAACAGCACTTCCTATCCTGTTCTTTTTCAATGACTCCATGAAAATGGGGATTTTTAAGAGGGTTTTTAAATGGGAAAGGAGCAGGAATGCTCATTTCTAAAACAGGGAATCATCTTTGTGATTAAAAAAGGTGGGCAGCACCCTCTAGAAACATCAATCACCAGGATGCTGGGAAACATCCTGCACAGCCACAAGAAGTTACCTGATCCCCACCTCTGCTCCTGGCAACCTGCTACCGCTCAGTAACAGCAATGCTCCTCCCTGCAACCAATCAGTTTTCCTACCCATGACAATAAAAAGCCACATGGGTCCATAAAGCCCCATCCTTCTCCAAATGAATTTACTTGATTCAAACTAACTGATGCCTGAAAGCCCACAGATCCACAAAGCTGTAACCACTGAAGAGAGACTGCCAGCTTAAAAGCTTTCAGAAACAAACTGTTTCACTGCATAGTTGGTATAACTATTATAAGTGGAAAGGTTTTTAAGTTACTTATTTCACTGACTATAAGCCCTTGTTCCAACTTCCCTCCATTGTGAAACAGGAAAAGGGCAAGTACTTCCCTGGAAGTCTGTGGTAAATATTATGGTCACATTCATACAGCCACAACCCCAAAAACAGCAACACCCAAAGCCTTTAGTAAGGATTAAAAATCACGGGAAACCGTGCAGGGCTTGTTTATGGGGGTTTTTTGTCAGGCTCCTTTTTTGTTTTTTAAATAATCTGCACATATTTATGTTGTTTAAAATGGAACCTTTAACTCAAGGCCAATCTTGTTGCCACTGGCTACCTACAGATCTTTGCTGAAAGGCATGAAGAGGGTTGTTCAGAGGCTGTTACATCCTCTTTCTTTCCTGCTCAATACTGAATTTGAATTTGAGCTTTTGAGCTGTTCGGAGTCATTGCCAAGCCCCCCCCTTGCTTTGGGGTAGCATCTCTTTGGGGTGTTTTGTGAGTTGTTTTCTTTCCAGTCTTTAGAGATCCCTCAAAGGAGTGGCCAGTAAGGAAACTCCTGTCCTGCTGTTCCCACTCTCTTCCCTCTGCCAAGTCCCCTGTGGTGGTTCCCAACTCACTGCTCCACACAGCACATTTTCCTAGGTTCCTTCTCCTCTCTTAGAAGGATGATTCTCCCCCAGGTGTAATCACTTTAGGAACAGCCTTTTCAGGACTACTCAGTCTCATTATCTATATGTCCATGCTACCTGAACTGCACAATCTCAACACTTTTGGGAGCTCAGGGTGCTGCTGAGAGAGGGGGTTGAGTTCAGTTTGCCCAGGCCTGACCTCAGCTTGAGTTGTTACAGCACTGTGGCTCTCCTAGAGAGGCCTCAGGCCAGCATCTCTAACCGGGGTCAGTCTCAGGACAACACTGCAAGAGAAGACACGATGGATGGTGACAGCTGAGCTACACTCAGAGCACTAAAACCACAAATACTGTCTCAAAGTGCCAGGGAAGTTGCCTCAGATCCAGCCAAGTGTCCCAGATCAGCCATGAATCTGCTACACAGTGCAACATCAACTTCACAGCATCACAGAACAGCCGGGGTTGGAAGGGACCTCTGGAGATCATCCAGTTCATCTTCCTGCCAAGGCAGGGTCACCTGAAGCAGATGACACAGGAACACGTACGGGTGGGTTTGGAATGTGTCGAGAGGGGGACTCCACATCCTCCCCAGGCAGCTGCTCCAGGGCTCTGCCACACTCAACATAAAGAATTTCTTCCTCATGTTGAAATGAACCTTGTTGTGTTTTCGTTTATGGCCATTGCTCCTCGTCCTGTTGCTGGGAACCACTGAGCAGAGTCTGGCACCAGCCTTGGCACCCCTTGGAGAAACTTGTATGGACTGGTGAGATCCCCTCTGCCTCCTCTTCTCTGGACTAACCAGGCCCAGCTCCCCCAGTGTCTCCTCATCACAAATCCCCAAATCATCTCTGTGGCTCTGCTGCACCCTCTCCAGTAGCACCTCGTCTCTCTTGTCCTGAGGAGCCCAGAAGTGGACAAAGCACCCCAGATGTGCCTCACCAGGGCCAAGGGGCAGGATCACTCCCTGACCTGCTGGCCACACTCTTCCCAGTGCCCCCAGGATCCCATTGTCCCTCCTGGCCCAGCTCAGTGTCATCCACCAGGATCCCCAGGTCCTTCTCTGTAAAAGGTCCTGTTGGTGCACAGTCACCTACAACCCTTGCTATCAGCTGAGAACCAGAGTTCAGTAGTCTGAAAATGGGACCAGGCTGCTTTGGTGCAAGAGAAGACACCAGAACATTTAACTTCCCAGCATGGCTGGGGTTTTGCTGCCGTGATTTTGTGCAGACACGGAAGTGCAGTTACTAGAGTTCCTCTACAGCAGTGCTACTGCAGTAGCTTGAATTTCTGGAACATCAGGAGATAGAAACCTCCAGGAGACAGAAACCCTCTCCTGGGACAGAAAGGGGTTTTCCGGGGTGGAGACAGAACACAAAGGTGAGATTAGGAAGCTTGCAAACCAACCATCATTCCCAACACTCGTTTCCAAAACATTCCCGATACCCATGCAGGAGATCCAGCACCTCAGCAGCTCCTCTGAGTCCGTAACAAACCATACCTGTAAGGATGTTCTTGAAGGCTTCTTCTACGTTTGTTGAATCCAGAGCAGATGTTTCAATAAAAGATAAGTTATTTTTTTCTGTAATAAATAAGAAGTGGTTCAGTTAAAAACTTTAATAACACTTTATTTCACATTCACTTTGAGGCTTTTTATCTTTTATTTTAGGCCAAACCAGCCAGGGCACAGTCTTTATTTTCTTTTCCCTGTTACACAAGAAACACGCTGGTGCTGCAGTTCAACAACATCTCCTTTGCCCAAAGTGCAGGAACATTTTCCCCACTGCAGCCCTTGCTCAGTCAAGCAACACGAAATATTCTCTGCTGGCTACAGATCACAGCCAGAGGTACCTGAGCACGAGCCCCAGCGAAAGCACCTCAGCTGCTACAGAGACACAATTCTCCTCTGCAACCCCAAAAAGATGTCAGACCTATTCTTCCATAATCAGACCCCACTGTCAAATAACAATGACCCCCTGGAACACAGTCCATTTTCTTCTTTCTTCTTACAATGCAAAAGATTTTTTTTAATTAAAAAAGAAAGAGATTAACACTCAAATATACCTAGAATGGTTCTATATCACCTGCCCAGGAACAGGCAAATTTCAGTCACAGAGCTTAAACAGCAACAATTAGACCATCACCAGCAATTTAAAACAGCCTTAGGAGGAAGTCAGGGTCAAAAAGTAAGAAGCTGAACCAAGTGACCAGAGTAATAGAATATCTGGGGCACCCACCAACTTGTTTTGCTTCTCTTAGATAAATGTCACTTCTTATTCATCTGAAAGTTTAAAGTGGCTTTATTACCCTCAGGGTACTCGCTTACCAGCAAACTTCAGAAAGTGTTTAAGAGAGCCTTGGTAATATTTCTAGAGGTACTTTAAAGGTTGTACATTTACATTCCACCTCCAAGCTTGACAGCCACACAAAAGCTGAACGTCCCCAGGCCTTTCAGGGCAAAAGAGTATCTGCCCAGTGGTCTGCCAGGTAAGGAAGAGAGAAGGAATGCAGTGGCAGCAGCTTACATAACCCATGTGACTTGTCCCAATAAATAATAATTTTCAAGTCTGATGATGGCTGCATTTAAGTGAGACTAGAGGACACTACTGGATGCACCAGTGCTCTAGAGCAGCAACCACCCCATCTAGGAGAAGGTTCAGCGTTCATTTGTAGCTTGTCCACATTGATATCTACTCAGCAGAATCAGGTCTCTAGGAAGGAAGGACGGACATTTTGTGTTGTGATATTTTATATTTCTATTGTGATGTTTTCTCTTCTAAATGTTGCTTACTGTTTCTAGCCGTGTTAGAGGAAGTGTTTAATCTTCAGCTATCAGGCAGCTCAAGGACAGCGTTTCAAAAACATGTACTACCACTAGATTTAAAAAACAACAGAAAACCGCAAACTAAAAATGACAAAAAAAATTCTCCAGAAAAACCAAACCAACCACACATGCTAGTTAACAAGCCAAGATATTTGAATTTAAAAAAAAAATCTTAAATGTCTTTTTTTAGGGTGCAAACTAAAACTTGAGGTGAGAGTTCAGCCCTGGACAGAAGAGTTGATCACAGCTGGCACCATCCCCTGCCCACCCAGGCCGAGTACGAACCTGCGAAGGCGCGGGCCTCGTCGGTGGGCACGGCGCGGAGGTGGCGCAGGTCGCTCTTGTTGCCCACCAGCATGATGACGATGTTGTTGTCGGCGTGGTCCCGCAGCTCCTTCAGCCAGCGCTCCACGTTCTCGTAGGTGAGGTGTTTGGCAATGTCATAGACGAGCAGAGCCCCGACAGCGCCGCGGTAATATCTGAAACCACGAGGCACAGCCCTTCAGCCACAGCTCTGGCCCAGCCACACCAACTAACAGGCCATCCAGCTCTTCTGTAATGCTCTCCACTTCTGAAAAAGTTGTGCTGATGCAAATACTGTTGTTGGAGGGGTTTTGAAGCCTAAAACCAAGTTCCAAATGCAGGGTTTTTTTTCAAATGGCGTTTCCAAAAAACTCCAGTGTGTGTACCAAAATGCTGGAGAGCCTGCAGAAACCAGGACTGAAATGCCCTGTCTGCTCAAATCGTGTGCAGGAAAACTCACCGTTTCAGAGTCTACAGCTGGGAGGTTTTTGTGAAGTTACAACCTAACTTTCTACTAGGAAAATAGCCCTTAATATAATGTCAGTATTTGTCCTTATCCTTCAAATATCTCCTGTCCCTCCTACGAATTCAAGAGGGGACTCTGGGCTATATTGTCACTATCCACGAACCTCTAATCCAGGAACAGAGTTTGCCCCCTCAAGGCAGGTTTGGACCCATTTCAACACAAGCCAAGGGCTCAGCTCAGCCCAAGCCAATCTGCATTAGCAATCCTGTAACATCCATATCTCTCTTCCACACAATCCCACCACTGCTCCTCAGTTCTGCCAGCACCTGTCTGACATGTTGAACTGAGCCAGGGCACCGAGTCAGCAGACAACATTCCCCTTCCCCTGATGCTTGGTGTTCCGCTGGCCGAGCAGGCTGAACGGGCTGAGCAATGTGCTGAGCACGAGTTTGTGCCGGCACAAAGGACAGGCAGGATCACAGGACTGCAGCTGCACCAGCTCCCAGCAGTAAAACCTGTTGTTGGTGACCCAGACTGGACTAGTAGTTTTTACAGCAAGGACAAGGGTCACAAAAAAATTTCTGAAAATCACGCTACCAGTTGCAGAAAGGATGCAATTTGAAATTATCACTTACATCTACTTCTGCATCCCTTTCCCTGCACACTACTCCCTTTGGGCTCCAGGCTCTCCTGGTTTTCTCCCACCTTGACAAAATTCCCCTCACCTCGAGTTTAACGGCTCAATCTGTGCACGACTCAGAAACACGTTTTTACCTTTAAAAACTGATACACATCTGTAACGTAACAAAAAATAAACTCGCTGATCAGAAAATGCTCTGGAGAACCAGGCCTGACCAAAGGGTTTGCTTTTTGTCCTCTGCCATACACTTTTGCCTGCACAGAAACACACACACCTCAAGCCACTCTGCGGATTAACAAGGTGCCAGGGGTGAAAAAGCTTCTCACCTCCAGGGATTGTGTCTGATGCTGCACAGTCGGCACTATCACAGTTGCTTTCCTATTTTCTGGCAATTCAATGTGTGCGCTCATGGACCTAATTTTCAGGGCTGTGACTAATTTAAAGTCATGGAGATTTCAAAGGACTTTGTGGCTGCAGGTTTTCATAAAAATACCCTCAGTCTCAAGTCTGAGGAGGCAGTGGAGAGCAGCAGCCATGGGTGGTACAGAAAGCCACCATGCCCAGACCAAAACTTGATACCAACAGTACCCAGTTCCATCTGAAATGACACTCACGCCACAGAATGAACACAGCACATTCAGCTCAGCCAAAAACCAAATCACAGCACTCAAACAGAATTTCCCACAGCTTTGATTTGAGCTGTCATTTGTTTCTATAATAGTAACACGAGAGTCTAAAAATTGCTTTCATTATATTAATCAAGGGAACACAAAAGTGTTTGCTATCTTATGACTTGGATCCACACTGAAGTCTGTCATAATGACTTTGTCACGTGCCCCGAATAAGTTTCATTCTTTACCCAGACGTTTATCTGCAGCATCTCTGCCAGGATTCTGCTGAGCAAAGGCACAGTACTCACGCTGAGGTAATGGCGCGGTATCGCTCCTGGCCTGCGGTATCCCAGATCTGGGCTTTTATCGTCTTCCCATCCACCTGGATGCTCCTGGTGGCAAATTCCACCCCAATGGTGCTCTTACTCTCCAGGTTGAACTCATTGCGTGTGAAACGTGACAGAAGATTACTTTTCCCAACTCCAGAGTCTCCAATCAACACAACTGAAAGGAGAGAGATGATTTTCACAATTAATTCCTCCTACCAGCACTGACCCAGTGCAGCAGTGGCAGGCAGCAGGCACCAGAGATGCACAGTCAGGTAACACATGAGAGACTCACCCAGACAACACCTCACACTCTGCTATGCACAGCTTGCTTCTCCACACCCAGAAGAGCCCCAAGCTGTTTAGTGGTGAGCAGCTGCCTGGTCCTCAGAGAAACTGAGAAATTGCTACAGCAATGTCAAACAGTGCTTTGGAGGCCACTGCAGCAGGCCGAGGTAAGAGATGCCCCTCACACACCTGACCTTTGGCACAGGAAGGCTGCAACCCACATTTTAAGAAACACTACAGGAAAGAACACGGCAACAGGCCACCAGTCTGCCCAAAAAAAGCCTCTGTACAGAGTAAATGTACTCTATTTTTATTAAAAACCAAAAATACTGTAAGTAAACAATTATTTGCAGTCCCTGTTGGAGTCATATGGGGTGCTTTATTTCAATAATTTAATTCGTAAGTATATTCACCACAGAAGGGGGAAAACAGGAGACATTTGATCCTGCAAAAAAGATACAAAGCAAAGCAGAACTTCACCCAGCAAAACAAGTTGTAGTAGACTGCATGACAAGTAAGAGATGAGCCAGAAACGTCTGCCTCCACACGTGGTATTGCCATGATAACAGAAAAATGTTAGTGCAGAGATCTTCAGCACACCAAGCCCAGCTCTCCTGAAAGGAATTGTGAAAACAAAGGTACAGCTTGTGGCAGGAGGTTCCCTCTACTTTTTGGCTTATTGATGAGAGCAAGAAACAACTGAGAGAAACAAAGCTGAAGCAGCTGAGCCATCCTCCCTTCTGCTCTGCAAACACGGTATCAGGTACCCTTCGGAATCCACTCGTCCTGGCTCAAGCAAAAGGGAGAAAGGCAGTCAGCCTCTGTGAGCTTCTTTAACCTTGGGAATACTTCCTGCTCCAGTTCTAAGTAGAGATTTGCTGATCTTCCTCATTCATATGATCTGTTTTTCCTACAGAAAAGCAGACACGGGCAAAAACCATTCCCAATTTCCCCTCAACAACTACAGAAGAATCCTCTCATTGCACACCTCCGGAATGAGCTCACCAGTGTTCTTCCAGGGCCAAGGGTCACACTTGTCTTTCAGTGCTGCTACAGCTTTTCTCTGCTCAGGCCATCCTTTGAGGATGCAGCTCTGGCAGTGCCCTGCTCCAGCTCACTGCCACCCCAGCCCTGGAGCACGTTCCCAGGCTGCTGCTGGACCCTGGCTCTCTGCTGCGACAGCTCCTGAGCTGCACAGGGGGGTTGTTCAAATGCTCCCCCAGCAGCTCATCCGCCTGACAGCACAGACAGACAATTGTGCCGGCACAGCTGAGCAGGCAAAACACAACAGAGGCAGCAACGGGCAGCCAGCACATCGTGGCAAGGCACCACAACTGCCCACCCGGGAGAGCTCAAACCAGCTCCTCACAGTGCTCTGCCTCCCCTGGCAAACTGCCTAAGCCATTTTTTAGGGTATGAGAAGACACAGATAAAAAAAGATGTTATTACAAGTTCCAACTCTAGGATTTTGTTAGCTGTATTTTCCAGACAAACAGTTCTTCATCACTGATTCCATGGGACCTTCCAAGAACAGGCCGAGGTCACCCATCTTGCACAGATCTGCTGGCTGGAGTAGCCTCCATCCTACAGCAAAGCCCTGACCATGACCAAAAGCAAGAACATCCACCACACAAGCTAGACCAGATTGGAAACCCCCGAGGCTTCTGACAGTTTTTGAAGGGAGTTCTCTTCCCATGACTTTGCAGCTGTAGAAAGCACAGCCTGTCCAGGTTCTAGCCATCTCCCATCCTCTGGCATTTTAAAATGATCAGTTTTGGGCTTAAACCACGCAAATGGCTCTCAGGTCATTAACTCCACCTGTCACTGGAAGAAAATTCCTGGGGTCTTGCACTCCTTTGGCTGGATACTCACAGGCTGCCTTCACTGGGCTGCCCCACATTCCAGCACAGCTTCCAGGAGAGCATCTTCCAGAAGTTGAAGGAAGGCAACCAGATCCCAATTCAATAAAGAGCATTCTACCCTAGAGTTTCCGAGTGCTTCTTATTAATACTCAATCATGAGCACAAAATGAGCATTTTCACTTTCAGGAGAAAGGTGCCAAAACTGAGGGTCCCACATGCAGACAGCAGCCACAAACTTTTATTTTCTGTGTGAGTTGAGCAAGAAGGTACCTTCAACATTCTGGACTAAGTGATTTATCTTGGGAAAGTTTCCAAATTTGGTAACAGGTCACCACACAGTATTGCCTGGTCAAATTCAGAAGTCATGACAAAATAGAAAAAAAAGTTCCAAGTGGCAGCTCAAGAGTCTGAATACTCCCTAAAAACATCTCACTGGAACTGATGAAGGAACTCTCCAAATGGCCACACTGGTGATGGAGAGATGCACTGGCTCATCTTGGAACATGAACCAATAACCAGCAGCGGCCTCTAAGCACCCAGACAAGCCTCACTTAGTGCCCTGTTTACATCCTGAATCTGCTCCTTCAGTCTTCCCTGATTTCTCTCTCCTCCAGCATCCCCTGCCACCATGTGGGTTATCCATCCCCGTTACCCATCCATCAGCTCAGTCACCAGCCTCCCTCTGCTTCCTGTGTCTACAACATCCAGAACTACAGCAAATCCCACCCCCAACCCTTGCCCTCTATGTCGAGATCCTTGTACAAAACAAGCCAAAGTCAGAATTAAAATTCCAGTGCCATACATCATTGGTAAGAAAGGGAAAATAAATATATCAAGGTTGTGATAGAATTGTAAATACGCTCATTTATTAATCTTGACAAAAGAATATATACTTTTGAGCAATTAAGAAGATTAAGACTCCCTCTGGCAGAAACCATCTAACCAGAGTTTGTGATAAATCTGAAGTACATGAGGTTGCCAGATACTGGTGACTAATGGGATATGCATTTGTTTTTAATAACCACAGCGTTTGATAAGCGGAGACTAATCAGAGCAGTCTAAATTCCCACAAACGTAAAAGAAAGCTCTTTTTCCTACGGCTGCTTTCTCCTGCCTTTTTCATGAGCACACACCTGCACAACCTCAGATTTAATTTGTAAAATGAACACTGATAATAGCTAATCTTCCCAAGAGCAAAATTCATCTGCAGATCACATTTTAATAGGTGCAAGGCTTCCAACATTTTTAACGGCTCTTCAAAAGGTCATGAATTCAATTCCAGATCAAGGCATTCAAAACTCATCTTGAAAAGTCCCTGTTTTTTCATCATCCCCGCTAGAAAACGGGGAGCAGAGGCCTGAACTGCTGGCCTGGCTTGGCTCACATCACTGAACGCAGCTTCACAGCCTCACTACCCCACGCAGCCCCGCACACCCAGCTCGGCTCCTTCCCCCAAAGGCCGGCTCAGGCACTTTGGTAACAAATAATATTTTGTTGTCATCAATAAAACAAGCAGTTCTGTTGGGATGCACACAGAAGGAAGGGAAATTGGGAACAAAGCAGCACCAGTTCAGCAGAGCAGCTTTGACCATAACTACTCCCATCCCCAGAGTGCTCCCAAACCTTCAGTTAGTCGCTGCCTGCTGCATGCTGTCCTTTGAAAATAGGTGGCAGGGGAAACAGTCAAGCCTTAAATTTAATAAAAATAAACTTTCCCAGACTGAGACGCTCCTACGTCATTATTTCTACCTCTGACTGCTACACAGACTGACAGAAGGGAGTTCAAAAGCTGTTTGTGCAGCCAAGAAGGGGCTAAACCACAAGCCAGCCAAAGTCCTGGACATTATTACGGTGATTGTCCTTGATGTTTAATTCCACTGCTGGAGGAGGCAGAAAGAAAACAAAGAGGAGTTGCTCCCACAGCAGAACTCTCATCCCACTTGGTCCCATTTATATTATTTCTTGTCTAGTCCCAAAAAGCCTCAAAGGAAGGAAAAGATAAATAATCAAACCCACAAATAAACTCTTCTCTATCTACTTATTTTTTTAAAAAATCCACAAAACGATCCCTCCCAAAAGATGCACAGAAAAGGACAATTCTCTCACCCGTTTTTTATTAAGTGCTACAAAGTGTGCCAGCATCACCACAGCACAGATCCTGACCAAACAGTCTTTAGGTTGAGTTGCACTCCAGATAACATTAAAAACACACTTCAAAGCAAATATTTTTAAAAGACGAATGCCGTTCTCCCTCCCTAATTGACTATTCAGAGAAAGAAATAGTAAGTACAATTTTTAGGCTCTCAAGTTCCTGGCTATTAAACCACCTGGGAAACAGACAGTGGAACGACTTCAGAAGGAAACTGCTTTAGACTCAAGACAATTTAGCATATTTTTACAGGCTGGTCTTCTGCTTTATACGCAGAGAAGAAATAAGGGAGTTTTTTCCCCATTGTCTTCAAGATTCAAACCACTGTAAAACAAATAAAGCAAACAGGCGAATACAGCTATAAAATATTTCCCACAGATGAGTAATTGCTCTTTCCTTTGGTCCACAAGTTCGGGATCACTGCTGCCCTTGTGAGTGTCCAGGTACCAAGACCATGTCCTGGCATCAAACGCCTGGGAAATTGTCACAGGGACCCCCGGAGCCCTCACAGACCACCAAGGGCAGCGCCAGCACTGCCCGTCCAAGAGGGAACTCTGGGGTGACAATCAGGATTCAGCCACTCTGCCAACAGGAGATCTGGTGCAAAACAGGCTGGGAAACCAAAGATGAGGGTGCTGCACCCACCTGCACCGCTCCTCGGGCCTCACAGGCTGAGCTGTGAGCCGGGAACCTGGTCAGCCCGAGCCTCTGGGCAGGCAGGAGCCCGGCCTGAGGAGACATCCCACGGGACAGAAACCTCCGAGACATCCCACGGGACAGCAACCCCCGAGACATCCCACGGGACAGCAACCCCCGAGACATCCCACGGGAGGGTACCCACGGCGATGATCCCCGCGGAGGCAGCGCAGGAGGAGCAGCACCGAGCCCTCACACAGTCCTGGACAACCCAACATGGCACGGGCAGGGGCAGGGGCGCGGCAAAACACCCACGAGCTCAACCGAATTAACGCCGTTATAGTCCCCGGCTCCCGGTACCGGCGCTCAGCGGGGAGCTGCGAAGGAGCCTCCACCGACGCTTATGTTTTTTCAGCCCCGGCTCGACACCGGGCGATCTCCGGGCAAGCAGCGGCACCGCCGGGCACAGCCCCGGCCCGCGGCCCGCAGCTCCGGCCGCCCGCGGGGATCGCAGCC
>VYZT01008389.1:14644-31977 GCA_013400735.1 Pomatostomus ruficeps | reverse complement strand
GGGGCCGGGGCGGCCCGGGGCCGTGGGAGGGACACCGGGGACATTTTCGGGGGAGGGGGTCACACCGGAGGGTGCGGGTGGCCTTCCGGGGGATGGGGATCTCCCCGGTTTCGAGCGGGATCGCTGGGACAGGGGTTTCGCCCCGTTTGAGAGGGACCCCCCCGATCGCTGGAGAGCGGCGTCATCTCTGGCGGGGGGTGGAGAACCCGCCCGGCCCGGGGGTCAGCGCAGCACCAGACCCGCAGCAGTGCCCCAGGACACCCTGCTGCTTCCCAGAACCCCCGCCCCAGCCCCCTCGCTTCCCCCTAGGGCTGCTCCCTGCCCTGCTCAGGGCACCCGGCCCTGCCTTCCTGCTAAACACCGGCTGGAAAGGCTGTTCTGGCAAAAACATGCCCTCACGGTGACGCAATTGTTCAAGGAAAACATTTCCCCTTTTTTTTCCCTGGCACGGCTCTAGGTAGCTTCTTTAGCGGAGCCGTGACCGCAGCCAGAGGCCAGGTGGCCACTCGGGCAGTGATGGTGGGACACCCTTCACCTCGGCTTTGTGGGCTCCAGGTGGGACATCACCTTCCCGACGGCAGAGCTGCAACAACTCCTCCTGGGAACGCTGTCCAGGCTGCAGGAGCAGTTTCACAGAGCCCCTCGGGAGCCCAAGGGTGTCCCTGCTGCCCTGGTGGCCCCCTCCTCATGACCCCACACCAGCTGTGCACACCTGTGTCCCACTGCTGGCCCGACACCTTTGGCTGCAGTTGGACAAACCTTAGCAGGGAAACTCCTGCGTCCCTCCTTCCCTGTGTGATGTGCAGAGAAGTGGCTCTGCTCGTCACACATTTCTCTCTTTCTGGGATGTGCTCATCAGGACAGGTCTGCCCTAATTCCTCCCTGGAGGAATGTTTATCCAGCTAAAGAATTAGTGGGTCTGCAGCATCACAGAGGGCGCAGTAGCAACACAGACAACGGTGAGGAAAAAGTGGCTTTGGAGTTATTTTTGCTGGCCTTGGGAGATGCTCAGAGTAGGAGCGATATTGGGGTAGGGACCCTCCAGGCTCTGTGGCACTGAGCTGCTCTCAGCTTCCCCCAGACACACGAACACCTTGAACAGGTGGGATCATGGTGTCCAAACAGTCCCATTTCCAAAAATGAGTGCTAATAAACAGTGGGGGCAGATGAAGAGGCAGCAGCCAGTCTGACAGCTTGGCGGGGTGTCCAGCTCAGGACAGCCAGGCTTTTAACGACCCAGGCTCTGAGAATGGGTGAGAATCGCTTTTCTTTCTGGGGCATGCTAGTCTTGGCTGGTTCAGCAGTTTCTGCTCGGATTTCAACAGGTCCTGTTCTTGTCTTAACAAGATGCATTCTATTTCCCTTATCTTAACGAAATGCATTCTGTCTCTTTTGTCTTGAGAAGGCTCGGTGTGACTCCCCACCCACCCCACACTCCTCAGTCAGACCAGCTCCTCTCTCCAGCTCGGCCCCAGGCTTCCCCCAGCACAGTCCCAGACTCCGGTTCCCTTGTGGTGCAGTGACAGAGAACAGCTCGAGCTGGTGTCTCTGGGGAGGGCCCATCCTGGTGCTGATGTTTAGCCCGGCTCCTGTTCCTGGTTCCTGGCCACCCCCAACTGGCTCCCTGGGGCCCCGAGCCCTTGGTCAGGCAAAGGGGCAGTGCCAGGTCCCGGCTCTTTGCTGGGAGCTCCAGCCATTCCCTCCACTCTGAGCACAACCTGCAGTTTGTGCCGCAGCTCCCTGGGCTGGGCACTGGAGCATCCCTTTGGTTTAGTGGAGCACACCCACTGAAAGGAAGAAGAAAAAACTTTCAAGGCATTTGGGTACTGTCCTCAAATACAACATTATCACAAGTAAAAAACACAGCAGAATTAAGGCCAACAGGGTGAAGTACCACATAGACCCCTGTGCACGAGTACTTTAAAGATTACCAACACAGAATCACAAAGGATTCTCAGGAGTCTGTTATTTATCAACTGGTTGATCACAGAATCACAAAATCATTAAAGTTGAAAAAGACCTCTGAGACCATCAGGTCCAACCTATGATCAAGCACCTGTCCACTAGACCAGAGCACTGAGCCACATCCAGTCTTTTCTTAAACACCTTCGGGAACAGTGGCTCCAACACCTCCCTGGACAGCCCATCTCAGTGTCTAATCACCCTTTCTGTGAAGTTCTTCCTACTGTCCAGCCCCTAGTGCAGCTTGGGACTGTGTCCTCTTGTCCTGTCGCTGGCTGCCAGGGAGAAAAGCCCAATTCCCACTGGTTCCACCCTCCTGTCAGAGAGCTGTGGAGAGCCAGAAGGTCCCCCCAGAGCCTCCTTTTCTCCAGGCTGAGCCCTCCCAGCTCCCTCAGCTGCTCCTCATCAGACTCCTGCTCCAGACCCTTCACCAGCTTTCTCTGGACTCACTCAGCACCAAAATGTCCTTCCTGAATTGAGTGGCCCAGAACTGGACACAGGACTCAAAGTGCTGCCTCACCAGTACTAAGTTCAGGAGGAGAATCTCCTGCCCGGTCCTTCAGATGCTTCCCCAGCTTTGTTCTCATCTCTGGACACGTTCCAGTCCCTCAATGTCTTTCTTGTCATGAAGGGCCTAAAATTGACCCCAGGATTTGAGGTGGGGCCTCAGCAGTGCCCAGCACAGGGGGATGGTCACTGCCCTGGTCCTGCTGGCCACATTATGGCCAGTACAGGCCAGGTGCCATTGGCCTTCTTGGCCTGGATGCTCCTGGGCTCGTGTTCAGCCACTGCTGACCAGCACCCCCAGGCCCTTTGCTGGGAGATTCCCAGACTCTACCCCAAACCTGCATCACTGCAGGGGGATCATTGTGGCCGAAGTGTGGGACCTGGAAATTGATCTTTTTGAGCCTCATGCTGTTGGTCTCAGCCCATTGATCCAGCCTGTCCAGATCCCTCTGCAGAGCCCTCCTACCCTCCAAAAGATCAACACTCCCACCCATCTTGGTGTCATCCATGAATTCACTCAGGATGGACTCAATCCCCTTATCCAGGTCATCAATAAAGATATTGAACAGGACTGGGCCCAACACTGATCCCTCGTCACCACTAGTGAAAGTGATTGAACAGATCATCCACGGTTTGCTTGATAGAACAGTGTATCCAATTCCTCTTACCTAAAACTTGAACAGCAAAATAGGAATGCAGCAAAACAGCACATGATCCCTCCTATCTAGGTCCTAATTTGGATTTTTTACAGAATACCTTATTTAAAATTCCATCTCCAGGCTGTGTATCATGTACCTGTATTTCAGGGGGGTTGAGTTGATAACACTGAGCATACTTTGAACCCTTTCTGCGTATATATATATATAACATTGGGTCAATCTCCATCCACTGAGCTGGCCATAGCTGGGATAGAAGTTTCTGGCATAGCTAAGTGCCTTCCAAAGAGAATTTCTGCTTGTGTCAGCCCTACAGCTTATCACGGAGAATTCTGGACATCCCACAGAGCCAAATTTAAGGCTTCTGGCCATTTCAGATTAGTGCACGTGCATATTTTCACTATCTTTTCTTTTAATGTTCTATTAATTCTCTCTACTTGTCCAAAAAACTGTGAGTGATGTGGTGTCTGTAATTTCCTCTATCTCCCTAAAGACTGGTACAGCTGGTGGATTATATTTGCTGTAAAATGAGCACCTCTGTCCGTTTCAATAAGCTCGGGAACCCTGAGTATCCTTTAGCCCTGAGGCTTCCTTAAGCCAGGCATTTACTGCTCCTTCTGTGTCAGCCCTTCGTGTTGGAGAGGCTTCTGCCCCACCTGGCAGCTGACCCAACATCACCAGCAAACGCTTGTCCCCAGCAGGGTGACGTGTCCACAGTCTCTGTGGAAAGGGAAGCAGGCCCATGGTCACCCTCCTTCCTGACTCTGCGCTTGGTCTGTAACACGGGAGCTTTGTGCAAGCTGGGCAGCTCTTAGTCATTCAAATTCTGGGAGCTGCTCACACTTCTTGTCCCTCCATGGGTTTTACCCTGAAACCATCTCGCCACAGTGACTAAACATTTCTTTGGCAGACCAGTTTTTCTCCAGCTGACCATATTCCATCATTGTTTTGGGTTGCCTCCCACTTTTCCCATCATCTCCTGAAAGAGAGGTCTCTTTCAGGAGATGATGGGAAAAGTGGGATGGGAAAAATGAAGGATGTTGAGCCATCCATCTCATACACAGTTTGAAATTATTTCACTCTGGACAACCATTACATAGAGTCTCAGTGGCACATCATCCCAGGAGCTGCCTGGCTGTGCCTCCACTGCTGCATCAGCTGGGGAATTTCCTCTGCTAACCCCTGTAATGCCCCCAGTGTGGGCTGGACAAGGTACCACAGCAATTTCTGCAGAGAATGGTACAGCTTCTAGCAAATCGCACATTTCCTCTCCATTGGATACTCTCTGTCCTGCTGACGTGAAAAACCCCTGGTCTTTCCATAACATTCCTGCTGCATGACAAACACCGAAAGCAAATCAAATATCAAATGTTTATCTGTTAACTTATTTCCCTGTTTCCAGGTGTGCAGCACGAGCCGAGGCTGCTCCCGGTGTGCTCCTCCTTGCTCGGAGCGGTTCTGCTTCTGTTACCTGTCCCTGGCATCCCCATGGGTGCTCTACCCAGCTCTGGCTCCTCCCTGCTCCAAAGATTCAGGTGAGCTCACCCGGCAGCAGCATTTGGGTGCTTGGAGAAGGGAGACTCCAGAGGTGGTGGCCTGTGGGTTCCACGTGGATTGACAAGCTATGAAAGGAAACTCCCACACCCGACCAGTGTGATGCCACCCTGGGGCTCACTGGCACTGCCCCAGACTGCCACTGCTGGCACCAAAGCCCCTTCACAGCTCCAGTGACCCCAGATGGGCCCCGTGTGGGTCTCCGCACACCCCAGGCACACCCTGAGCTCTCACTGCAGCCGCACTGAGCCACCTGCACTGCCCGTGCTCCTCAGCAGCCAGCGGGGGTCCTGCTAGCCCCAAATATTTTGTCAAACTCTGCTGGGGCCCACACCCTGAAGAGCTGTCAGGTCTGTGCCACCTGCTTCTTTTCCTAACATGATAAAAACTTGCTCAAAATGGTCCCCTAAGGTGCTGGAGCTTGTCCTGAAAACTTCATACCCTGCGGTGTCCCAGAGGCACAGCCACCTGACTGAGATGTTCGAGCCAGGATTTCCCCTTCCCACCCTCTTAGTGGGATCTGGGAGTCCGTGAGCATCCTGAAGGAGCCACCCCAGACTGCTCTGCCTGGGAGGTGTCCCTGGGACAGGTGGAGGTGCAAAGCTCTGCCAGGCACGTCCACAAGAAACTCAGTTTGTGCCCGGTGCTGCTGAACTCCAGCAGAGGAGCTGAAGCTGCTGGGAGGACTGGGAGAGTCCTGGCACCCCTGTGTCTGCCGGGCACCCTGAGACACTGGGAGCATGGGGTGACTTTGTGACCCTTGCTGGTGCTGGTGAAGCTGAGTGCTGGGCTGGGGGTGCCTGGAGAGTGTGGGTGGTGTCAGGAAAATTAATCCACAATGCCAGAGGTTTATGTCCAAAACGGAGACAGAGGAGTTCTGTAACTGTATTCAAAGAAAGGGAGAGGCCATGGGGCATTTCCCATGGGGTCTCTCAAATTGTTGGAGGATGCAGCCTCCTTTTTATCCCAATTTCCTGGCCACATTTCCCCCTCTCTTTCCCCACTGGCTTGAGAGGTGCAGACTCCCTGAATCGCCTCATACAGACCCCTTCTAATGTGCACACCCACGCCCCACCTTCTTTTTCTTTGTATCTCTGATCTTTTTCTTTAAGCCCTGAAATTTAGCACGGCCTTGGGTGAGCCACAGTCTGTGTTCAATTAGTGGGATTCCTGTGGAATTTCTGGTTCCTCCCATTGCTTCTTTCACCTATCAGTACCTGGCTTTTCTCTCCCTTTCGGTTTGCTGTTCCTTGGCTGTGTGGCAGGTTTCTGTTCTCAGTCAGGCTTTGCCAATTTGCCTTTTTTTTTGTTTTTTTTTTACCGCTGCTGTGGTGCTATGGTGATGGGGGGCTCAGGTGATGCCTCTGGCTTTCTTCCTCCAGCTCCTTGGTGCCTTGAACGCAGGGCTTCAGCCTGTCCATCCAAGCTCTGTGTTCCTACAAACACCTTCCCTCTTGCCAAACAGCGATTTGGATTCCACTGTTGAATAAAAAAGAGCTGAGACCCTGCTGTGATGCCTCCCAATGGTTGCTGCTGCTGTTCAGAGGGAGCTCTGGGCAGCAGGCTGGGCCCATCCTCACTTTTTGGGGCCACAAACACAGCTAGGTCGGGATGTCGGTGCCTGATGCACAACTCTGTCTTGATCTAATGATGCTCTGTGAGAATCCCGGGTCAATCTGATTCTGCTGATGGCTCCGGGCTGGCACTGAGGGACAGGCCAGCTCCGTGCCACCCACTGGAGCACAGCCCCAGCCTATCCCACAGTGCTACTGTCACCGAAAACTGCGGGGAAAATAAAAATTCTCCAACAATGTTTTTAGTGTTAACAGAATCAAGGCATTTCTTTATTTCTGGCCAGGATGTGCCACAGAAGTAATTTCATCCACACACAGCCCGGGTGTGCAGAGAAAATCCTTCTGACACATAAATTTTACTCGATGTTTTCCAAACTTTATACAGTAAAAACCCATGGAGATCCTTTTGTTCTGTGTTCATGGGTTCTAAGTTACATAGTCCTTAGTATTTGGTTTCTTATTGGTTACAGATCTTCTTTGCTTCTGATGTTAATTTGGTTTTGATTGCTCAGTTCTCTTATCAGTCCTTTCCCGGAACAGGTGACCCCCACTCTGTGCGGGGTATTGTCTGGTGTTGATGGTTTGTTAACAGCCCCCGATGGTTGTTATCTCGTGTATCTCCTGTGCTGTTCCCACTCTGTTGAGATGCTGAACTCATCAGGCCTCCACCTGGTTTATTCTGTGATTGTGAAGACTGACTGAAGTTAAAAAATTTAAATTTAGTATATTTTGTAACAGCTGTAGGTGTCGCTGGAGGGAGCCCCGTTGCAGTTCCCAGATGCTGCCACGAGCTGCAGTTGAAGTGGTTGTTAGAAATGAAGGAAGGGGAGGATTTCAGATGAAAACGGAGACCCAGAACTGGCTGCTTCTGCAGAGGGACCTTGAAAGGGCCCCAGGATGCCACGTGCTCCAGGGTGGCACCGATGGCCTGGGGCACGGGTGGCACTGGCGCTGATGGAGTGTGGCAAGACCGAGACACACAAGAAAGCAGAAGCTGTGATCCCTAGGACAGGCAAGGTTTAGGGCATTTAACATTTGCCTATTTGGTATTTCCCAAACCCTGGAGGGTGTCTGGTACTGGCTGGCACCATCCGCCAAGCACCTCCTGTAGATCAAATGCACCACACGGAAATAAACCCCAGGTCTGCAAAAAACCCCAAACCTGGCAATGCTAAATGTGGGACAGCTCCTTCACCAGCTTCTATTTGATGCACAAATCCAACCTCAGCCTCATCACTTCAGCATCCAGACTAAAATATGTGCTCCAGCATCTGCTGCTGCACTCAGGGACTAAGCAAGTTTTGAATTAAGCAAAGGGAATATTAAAAATGCATTTCTGAATGCAGGAGCGAGCGCAGAGCTGGGTATAATGGGCCGTTTGCACAGTTGTGCTTGGGGCCATCGTTAACCCCGGGGTTTCCCCCGGGGAAGCAGGACAGATGCAGGAGTTGGGGCTGCATGTAGGTACATCAGGTATTTATAGAGCTGCTCAGGAGTCCGGAGCAGTCTCATCTCTTCTTCCTGCAACTGTTGGAAAATATACCAAGTTTAAAATTGTTTTTATTTTATAACTTTAGGCAGGTTTGTTCGCGTTTGCCCCAGGGGAGAGGAAGGGAACTGAAGTTTCTTTCCAGGGCGTTGTTCCACCAGGTGAGGCCTGATGAGTTTAACACCTCAGCAGACCGGGAGCAGCACAGGAGATAACGGCCACCAAGGGCCAATAACCCATCAACTCCAAACATCACCCCTGGCATGGCCAGAGACACCTGGTGTGGGAAAGGAGAAATAAGAATGAGGACCTAGAGAGATCTGTAACCAACAGGAAACCAAATACTGAGATCTACATAGCTTGGAACCAATGGACATTGAATCAATGAATGTGGCTTCTGCCTGTATAAAGTTTGTGAAAAATCTGGTAACATCCGTGTGTGTCATGGAATGATTTTCTCTGCACACCTGGGCTATGTGTGGATGAAATTATTTCTGCTGCACATCCTGGCCAGAACACAGTAAAGCCTTGATTCTCTACCACTAAAAATGTTGTTGGAGGATTGTTTTTCCCACAATGAGCAGTTTTTCTTTTCCCTCCTTGACCAGCCAGAAAAGCAACTCTGATTTTCTCCAGCTCTAGTCTATTGGAGCTGGAGAAAAAATATGGATGGGATTGGGAGCACTGCTGGAATTTACCCCATTGCCTTACAGGGCCCTGCTCCATCCCCAGCTCGTTTCATTCCTACGTCTATAACCACCCCCCAGAAGTTACAATAAATGCTTTTGCAGATGACTACACAGGGCATGAGCAGGCAAAGGGCTGCAAATTAGTGGGGCTTGTCCTGATCAGCTCTGGGTTTGATGAGCCTGGATCATCCAGAGCTCAGCCTCTGCTCATTTTCAAAGAGCTGGCACAGGCTTTTCCAGCCACCCACAAGAAATATCCCCTTCGTGCAAAGGTTTGCCATCAGGGAATAAGAAAACCCAAAAAATCAGCATTTATAAACTTGCTGCCCCACAGCCTGATTTCCATGACAAAAAGAAATTTAGGAGCCCATAAACTTCAGGCAGAACAAAACCTGCTGCTGGACCCTAGAGCAGCGATTTATCTCAGAGCTCCATAAGGAGACAGCTGAAAATGGAGGCCAGAAGGGAGCGGAGTGCTCAGGTCACACTTCCAACAAGGGAAGTTTTCAAATGCAGAGTCCTCACAACGCTCCCACACACCTGCCACAGGGAAACCATCAGGAAAATAATCCAGGCAGGACACTTAGAGGCTTGTTTTTATTAAAAGACATCTTCAGAAAAGATATTTTAGTACAAAAAAAAGTTTAAAATACACAAACTACACTTGGCTTTTCCTTTCCGGCATCAACATTTATAAATTACACCACATTGTTATTAACACCGCATTTAAATACGAAAACAAATTAAAACAGGGAATTCATCAAGGTCCAACATCCTACAAACAACTATGTACAGTATTTAGCAGCTAGGAGCTCTAGCACAGTAGTCAATATGACTTCAATAGGGCAGGATGCTTGGGAAGCCCCAAGACTGCAGCTTGGCCCGGGAGTTTTCGGGGAGCTGTTTTGGCCACCTCTACCCAGCCAGCCACCCCAAAGGCCGAGGTGGTGCCACACATCACGGTACACACCCGATGAGGTGTGGCTCTCGCAGAGAAACCCTGCTGTCCCCCGGCCTTGCGGTGCTGGGACACACGTGTGGTACAGGTTCGGTCGCTCTGGAGGTGTCTGGTGGAAGAAGGCAGCCCCGATTCTGGGGGGCTGACAGTGCCAGCAGGGCTGGTCCCACGCAGGGACAGTCACTGCTCTGGCTCTGTGCTGTCCCACTGCTCATCCTACCCCCCTCCAGCAGCACTGGCAGGCTCCAGACACAGCTCCCTAGGACCTGGCCCCTCGGGCAACTTAGCTGCAGGATCTCACCCATCAACCTCAGAGCTGGAAGCAGCTTTCCCAGCTCCCAGCAAATTCCAGCACAGCCAGAAATACAGGTCTTCAAAGAGAAGGCAAGTGAGCCTGAGGTCCCCTTCTGCACAGGTGACCCTCAGCCCTCCCACCAAGCCCTGTGCCTCCCTCCAGGGGACAGGGGCTGCACAGACAGAGCTGCCCCCAGCCACGCACGGGGAGGAGGCTCCAGGGGCTCTCACAGGAGGGTGAGACATCTCACGGGAGGGTACGGGGGACATCATTTGGGAACAGTGACAGACAGGACACAGCAAGGCTCCGTACCCAACGCTGTGGCCCAGAGCAGTCAGACACTTTACATGCCCCAGGCCCAGCTCATCAACACAGTACAGAAATGTTACGACAGGAGAGAAAGCACCAGACAATTTAAACTTCCCACAGCAGCACACGGAAGGTCAGAAGACCCTTGTGCATGTTCTGGAGGTGGATCTCCCTCCTGGTGGCTCCTCTTCAGGCTGGGGAGCTCCCATCCAGGGGTTTTGGCAACGTGGAGCTGTTTTACTTTTAGCGAGGAGCAGTGTCACGCCTCTAAAGGGCTTCTAACCGAGGAAGGGGAGGTTGTTTTCTGTAAACACCGAGTGACGGAGCTCAGGTCCATGCTCCACAGAGAAAGTCTCAAGTAGCAACTTTAGGGCTCTGCTTCCAGCGCTGCAGGTTGGATTTTCATGATGGTTGACTTCAGGGGGTAGTACCTGCCCTTCCATGTCTTCCAGAAGATGCCCTGCTTGCGCTCGTGCCTCTGCCGGGGGATGGAGCGGAAGTACTTCCCGTTGAGGTTGGCATGGCCGCAGGTGCTGAACCACCAGCCACCTACAAGGGCAACGAAGAGACAATTTTAACTCACAGAAATTCCAGACAGAAAACCCAGGTTCACGGTAGCTGCTGCCCCTATTTCCCCCACTTTTCCACGGCTTCAGGATCTTACAAGACCACCTCGTGCACTGGGGAACCTTTCACAGATCCTGTATGACTCCAGGCTGCATCTGCAAATCCAGGCTGCTCCTCCTTGTGGGAAAAACCCCCTCAAACCCTTCAGCAGCCCCATCTCAGGGCAGGGGAGGCCTCTGCTCTGCTTGAAAAGGTTCCAAGCAAAGTGGCAGACAGCAAAGCTGTTGTGAGGACAGATGCTTGTGCCAAGACCCGAATCACAAACCCTCCCCCAGCTTCAGCTTCCCTCCTGCTCCCCTGCACAGCTCCTCCCAAAGCAGCAGCTGTCCCAGGGAAGGAGGGGACAGGACAGGCTCAGCAGCAAAGGGGTCCAGTACCACAGGGTCAGTGTCCTGCTGGACCACCAGCAGACAGTGGAGGGCTGAAAGGGAAGTGCACACACTGGGATAGAAGAGCTCAGACTGACCTGAGAGGTGTTTGGCACAGTTTGTGTCAGCTTTAAGGTCATGGTCCCGATCCCGAGTGGAGAAGGGCAGCTGCCTGAATTCCCCAATGGCATTTTCCAGCTCTCCAGACAGAGGCCCCAGCAGGTTGAGTGTGTAGGCTGTGCTCTCACCACCAAGACTGAAGACAAACTGAACCACCTGGGAATTCCCTTCCCAGTCTTCCAGCTCAATCAGGAGATTGTATTTTCCCTCTTGGACAAGGTGATGGATCTTCTCCAGGCCGAGCCAGAAGTCACCTGAAATAAGACTCATGACATTGGCTGCAGGGACATGAGCACGCCATGGAAAGCAGAGACGTGAGCAAACTCCAGAGACAAACAGGGACAACCCGGGATGCTGCAGCGTTTGAATCGCTGTCGGGCACCTGCAGGGCACATCAGGATGACCAAGAATCGTGCTCTGCCATCAGTGTCACCCCCTCTTCCACCCACATCTGAGCTCCAGGGGCCAGCAAGGGGAATAACTTTGGCTAAGCTCCCCTTTTCCCCCAGTGAGAACACAGACACCATCATCCACCTACCCCGAAGGTCTCCAAAGCCATTCTTGTAGGCATCCCACAGCTGGTCAAAGTCCACAGAGCCATCCATGCGCCTCTGGATCACCGTCCAGCCACCCTCTGCGGGAAGGGCAAACACAGTCACTTGGGGTCACCGCTTACCGGAGCGCCCTGCCGAGCGCTGCGGGACTCTGCACGGCCTTACCTGCGGTCATGTCGCAGTAGACTTTGAAGGGCTGAGATCCTGCAGGCTGCACCTGGAAAACGCCACTGCTTTGCTGCCCAGCCAGGAAGAGCTGGTGGCAACCCTCCGGGAGCTCTGCAGAGGAAGGAAACAGCAGCTGAGGAGACTGCCACACACCCCACTCCCTCAGCAGGTTGTTCCTACCACGGCCCTGGCACTTGCAGCCCTGGCCACGAGCACAGCCAGCTGTGGCTCTGGGAACATGCCGAGGGCAATGGCCCCTGACTTCAGCATCTTTAAACACTGTGACCCCACATCTTCCCTTTTATTCAAACAGAGCTCCTTGGGCTTTCACCCAAGGCAGAAGCCGGGCTTTGGGCCAGGCTGGAGTGACCTCGGCTGGAGAGCAGGGCTCCCCATGGAGGAGGGACAGAGGAGCTTCTCAGCTCCCTGTACACCTGCAGACAGGAGCAGCCCATTTGGGCCAAGCATCCCCACCCCACCCAAGGCTGAAGCAGGGTCAAGGGGCCTTCAGGGGCAGAAAGAAAGACAAAGTCCTGACACCAGGAAGGTGCCTGAGCATCCAGCACATGACCTCTTTCTTCCAGCAACCGTGGTGGCCCAGCCAGACATTCTGCTGGGCAACCTGCCACCAGCAGGCACAGCACCAGGCTGGGGTGACCCTTTTTCCAAGATACACTGACCGAGGCAAGGAAGGGAGGGGGTGGATTCTGGGAGCCCCAGCTCATTGCAGGAGTGGATTGCACAGGGTGAAGCCACCCCCAGCTTGTCCCCCTCTATCCCCAGGGTCTCCCACTGCTCCTTCTGCCCCGCAGGGACTTTGCCCAGAGCTGCCAGCAAAGCACCATTTCAACAGCACTGATAAAAGTCCATCCAGGAACCGCCACCCACAGCACTTGGGAGAGATGAGGCGCTGGGAACCTGTTACGACACCCAAGTCAAAAGGCCAGAGGAGGATGTGCAGGGACTTCAGCCCCAGGCTGCCGCGCAGTCAAGGGGCTCTTTGTCAGCAGGGACAGGTGCCCCAGTCACCCCCAGACAAAGGGGGCCTGTTCTCCCCAGGCCAGGGCAGATGGGTTGTGGTGGCTCACAGCTGCTGCCAGCCTGACCCCGAGACAGACAAGTAAAGAAACCTCGAGACAAGCCCTGGGCTGTGCTGGGGTGTTGGCCGTGGGGGTCCCCGCGCAGTGGCTGCCCCAGGGTCAGCGCTGACACCATGAGCAGAGCAGCAGCAGGGAGAGGGGCTTCCTCCAACAGCCAGGAGCTTCCTGGGGGCAGACGGATGGGGAAAAAGGGGCCTTTGAGCTGCCAAGAGCAAAAGCAGCCCCTGCACAGCATCACCCCATCCCATCCTCACTGGGTGCTGGGGAGGCCTGACACTGCATTGGGGTGAAGAGCAGAGCCCCAGCTGGAAAAAAGGTCAGGGGGGACTCAAGGGACAGAAATGTGACACCTGCCATCACCTTTCACCCATTTCCAACATATCCCTCCCTTCAGCTCCCCCTGCCCTCAGGAACTCCCCCTTCCTCGGCAGGGGCAGCCCCCCTGCCCCAGCCAAGTACGCCGGTGGTGGCACCCCCTGCACCCCCAGGGCAATGCCACCGCAGGACTGGTGCCACCATCACTGCACCACAGCACAAGCTGTGCCCCAGCCCCACCCTGAACCCACGGCACAGAGGTTGAGGGCATTTGGCATCAAGGATCAAACCCACACCGAGCCCCCAGCACTGCAGAAGCCAAATGCATCCCAAATATCCCAACCTCCTGGCTAAATGCAGGCAAACCTGGAAGCAAACCAGGCTCAGAGGAAGGAACCCCCCCAGGCCAGAGGCCCCTGCTCATATTGCCATGGCAGGAAGGTGCTGGGCTTGCCAAGCTCCTCACCTGCTCTCCCACTGCATCTCCTGGCATCGGTGGGATGGTGCCAGGCAGATGTTCAGCAGTCCCAGCGTGCACAAGTCAACCCCATCCCTGCCTGTTTCTCATCTCTGGGCCCTGGCTGCACTCCCTGCACTTGATCCCCGTTCCCCTGGTGCCACAGGGACTCTCCAGCAGCTGAATGAGATGCAGCTGCCTGAACAGCCCCTGCTCGATCTTTTTGTTTGAGGAACACGCTTGTTAGTTCCAGTTCACATTGCACATCCGAACGGTACCGGCAGAACGAACCCTCCTGACCGCTCCTGTGTTTTCTTTTCCCTCCTCCTTTATTTAGCCGAGCACGACAACAAGGCTGGATCTGCCTCGGGCTCCGTGTTCCCCCAGCAGGATTTCCAGCCATGACACAGGGAGGTCACTAACCTGGTATAAACAGCCGCCCTCGGGGATGGCAGGGCATGCCCAGAGCTGCCTGCGCTGCCTCCCCCTCTCCCGCCCCAACCCAACCCCATTATTTTGGAGTCTCAGCGCCACGGGGAGAGCGTGAGCAGGGCTCTACCTTTCCCCTACTCGGCTGGCTGCCAGCAAGCACAGGCTCTGCCCAAAGACGTGATCCTCTTTCTGCAAGCTATTAAACCTCTCACTCTCCAGGCAGCTTTGAGCCTTCAACTTTCACATGCTTGGCCCCAGGCCAGCCCTGCCCTGAAAAAACTTGTGTTCGCTGGATGCAAATAAAAGGGTCTTTTTCTGCAAGGGCTGCTGGTGGAGTTCATCGCCACTCCCCAGGGCCACGCCGGCACTGGGCTCTGCCCAACAATAGCCCGGGAGCCGCCGGCACAAGCCTCCCCAGCACTCCCCTGCTCAGAAAGCGGCCACGGGCAGAGGGCACGGGGCCAGCCTGTGTGCTTTAAGATTTGCCAGGAAACTCACTCGACTCGCTAATGAAAAGAAGCCAATTTGTTTTCCACCTGTGATACCAACATCAGGGATTAGGGGAAGCTCACGGCTGGGCAGAACAGAATCAGGATGCCCAGGGTCTCTCCATCAGGGACAGAGCAGCACTGGGAGGTGCTGAGCTCATGCAGCATCTCTGGGGGATGTAGCTCTTGCTGCATCACAAACATTTCTGCAGCCAGCATCAGCCAGAGCAGCCTCCATCTGCACCAGCAAGCAGCAAAGGTCCCAGCCTATCTCCCTGCACCCCACTTTTGGCATAACCCAAGAGTGGAATCAGGGCTTAGACCAGATAAACTCTAAAGGTCCCTTCCCACCCAAACAATTCTATGACACACACTACTGTAGGCATGTCACAAAGCAAACCCTGGAAAAAAAACAGGGGAGAGAAGTTCTGGGAGAGTTTTCTGGCTCAGAAGTGCTGCTCTGAGCAAGGCTGACCCTGCACAGCCCCACTGAGCTGAGCAGCAGGAGGAGTTCGAAGCCCCACATCCCACCTCTCTTCTTGTCCATGTGGACAAGGCCTTTGTTCTCCCCCCAGCTTTCAGACACACCAGTGACAAATCCAAGCTCCACAGACAAATCACCCTGTGCTTTCCCATAACCATCCCTGCTCCAGGCCCTGAGCAGGAGTTCCCTGTGCCTCCTCGTCCTGCCTAGTTTCTGTTTTGCTCCCGCTGAAGATCCCCAGACAGCTGCACAGGCAGAGCCAGCACTGTGACTGAGCTGACACAACACGACAGCAGCTGCTCCTGGCCCACAAACCCCGCAGGGACAGCAGTTCCTGTCTGGAGGGAGGCTGCAGGACACGGCACAGCTGGGGACACCCGCTCTGCTGCCCTTTGCTCTGTGGGAGCCCCTCCAGCCCTGCTGCCAGCAGAGAACACGCTCCAGGCAGAGCTGGGAGTTGCAGCTGCAGCATCCACTGCCCTGCTCCAGTGCACATCTCCCAGGGCTGTGAGCATCCACTGCAGTTCAGCACCTTCTGCTGAGGATACTGCAAGCTGAGACACTGGTGTTTCACGCATGAGCTCCAAATAGGAGCCAAGGGAGAGAGATACACACAACACAGCTCTGCTCTCAGGCCAGGGCTCCCCAGCCCTCCCCTCCTCCTTCAGCAAAGCAGATCCTGCCCGCTGAAGTGTGAGCAGGTGAACAAGAGTTAACTCATCAGAGCTGAGACCCTCCTCTCCTCATCCCCCACCTGCCAATCCTCTTTGACAAATACCTGCTCTCAGGCTTTGTCTGCTCCCCACCGCATTCCTAACACCAGGCAGGAAAAAAGCCTCTCTAATCCTTAAATTCCTGGTGGACTAACTGGCCCAGAAGACAAGGATTCTGCCTGTGCTCCAGAACCCCTCACTCTGGCCATACTCCCAAGCTCCAGTTTTTCAAGCAAACCCCACATCCTGGCTCAGGACAAATGAACCTTTTGTTTCCAAAAGGTTGGAACTGCTGCAGGTTTGTTCTGGGATGGATGAGCAGGGCAGCACCAGCAGATACTCACTCTGTGTCTGCACGGGCTCCCCACTGCCATTCTGGCTCTGGTTGGTGAGGTTGAGGCTCTTCTTCAGGTTTATCTTCCACTTTGGAGACTGTGTTTTGTTGTGGTGTAGGGGAATTAGTAGATTGACCTAAAAAAAAAAATGCACAAGTCGGAACAGTTTTATCTCAGCTCGCTTTCCACACCATTACTCAGGGGAGCTGGTCAGCCACACACCAGCCACGCCCTGTGGCCAGAGCTGGGGCTGAACTTGCCTAGAAACCTCGAGGAATAGGAGATACCCAGTCCTGGCAAAGCCAGGAATTATTGTGGTTTTTCACCGCCGTGCTAGCCAGTTTATTCTGCAGCTGAAGGCACAGGCAGGGTCCAGGGAGGCTGTTTCCACCCACCAGTTCCTCCCATTGCTCCATGCAAACTCTCTGGGAGCTCGCAGGTTGCTATCATCACATCGCTGATGATTCACTGCAGCGCGGGGAGCAGAGCTGTGGCCCCTTTGGGCTTCCCAAAGCCGGGGAGCAGCAGCCCGGCCACCAGAGCTGGGACAGCAGGGGTGGTCACAGCGTGCCGGGCCAGGCTGGGGGCTGCAGCACAGGACAGGGGCTCACCTTGCTCTGCAGGCTTTTAATCTGCAGGTTCTGCTTGTCCAGCTTGTACTGCTGCTGCTTGATTTTCT
Source organism: Pomatostomus ruficeps (assembly GCA_013400735.1). Lineage (NCBI taxonomy): Eukaryota > Metazoa > Chordata > Aves > Passeriformes > Timaliidae > Pomatostomus > Pomatostomus ruficeps. Next base: position 15,144 of record VYZT01008389.1, on the reverse strand, counting down.
GCAGGAGCTCCTCGATGCGCAGGTTCTGAGCATCCATCAGCGACTGTGGGGGAAGAGCCAGGTGAGCCCCACAGCTCCGGGGAGCTCTGGCCATGCGAGACTCGCGGGAGGGCGATCCCGGTGCCCCCAGGACCCCTCCGCTCTCCTGCAGCTGATCCAAACCCGCTGCTCCCCATGCCCCGGGACAGTCGGGTCCCCCACCGGTCTTCCCGCAGCTCACGGTGTCCCCTCGCGGCTCGGCTCTGGGGTGTGTCCCCGCACCACCGCTCCCCGCGTCAGTGGCAGGGGCGGATCGGGTCCTGTCCATCCCGCTGTCCCGGCCGGTGCCGGTCCGGTCCCCCCGCCCCGGTGGGTGCCGGAGCCCCCCGCGCTCACCTGCAGCGCCCCCAGGTCCCGGGCGCTCTGGTTCCCGGCCGGCCGCGCCTGCAGCGCCAGACGGACCCGGCCCTCCAGCCGCTCCAGCCGGCCCTGGATCGCGTCCTTGTCCGCCGCCACCTCCT